>CAUZXS010003077.1:12500-104944 GCA_963585895.1 Sepioteuthis lessoniana | reverse complement strand
GCAACAAACACCTGATGATGATGGTCTGAAAGCACTCGGGATAATTTTGGTAAATTTATCAACCAATTCCAACCTGAAACCAAGAGACTTATTTAGAATCTTGAAAGAATCCTGATAAAATTATATAGACAAAATGTGTTTTCATTATTCACTCAAACATGCTCATATATATGTCACTAAGACTCTCTGGAAAGCAAGATGACTCTTTGGAAAGACAAAGTGACTCTTCAGAAAGTTGAAGTGACACTCTGGAAAGACAGGAATTTTAACAAATATGGATAATACAATGAAAGAAAAATGCCCTCAGGGTGTCTGTAGCGGGGAGGTAGAATATATCACCCATCTTACTTGCTCATACAGTAACGATCTGGATATGTACCCGGCTCCAACGTGTGAGTGCGGCAGAAAATTCAACAGCTTGCGAGGATCACGAATCTACAAGGCGCGCTGGTGCGAACAACGTAATTCTCCTGCCGGAGAATGTAAATCGAATGATGGGCCTATGAATCAGGTTTACCTCTACAGTATTCATGAGCCCATTGTTGACCATCAGCGTCCTGGAGACATTTCTTGCAAGCCAAGAATTTAGTGGCCCACACACAGATAGCTACCTGGACTAACTTAGACCAGGAGTTTTCTTTTTACTCACCACCCATCTTGAGTGCCCATTGATAAAGAGATAACATCTTTCAGCAGAATTATATATGACGTTTGTCTCGAGTGCTTTTGGGCAGTAACGCATAAATGAAAGAAAACGAACCGAATAGATAATGGATATAGAAAGGATTTCAACATGAATGTTATACACGCGGAACCACCTTTCTCGCGTAATTACGCAAAATCAAGAAACGGTTACTATGACATCTAACGGCCGTAAGTAAATGCATTTTTAAATCAGAAACTGCACCAAAATGAAGATGAACGAACACCCAATGTAATATCTGCTTTTAGTTGATCTTGTGTATACATAGATATATATTTCTTTTAAATACCCTATCTGGTGGCAAAAGCTGCTCAGTACTGCCAGGAGTGGCAGTATTGCCTTGAGCTACCAAAAATGTGTTATCACACTGGTTGGCAGCTGATGAGGCTAGGGTATCACACGTGCTTTCACACGTATGATGAAAAATATATATATATATATATATATATATATATATATATATATACACACACACATACATACATACATACACACACACACACACACAAACCTACATCCATATATATATTTGTATTTTTTAAAGAAATATTTTTATCTTAATAATTCCTTAAAAAAATACAAATCTCAGTGGAACTATTCATCTTGAAATATTTACTTTTTCTCTCTTTGGACCTACAATGAAAAATTTTTTTTACATACATTTATATATATTACACACACTCACTGAGGATTTCATACTTGAGTTTTCAGGGGAAAAAATCTGTTTTTAGCTGATTTTTTTAAGCTTCTAATTTTAAAAAGAAATGTGCTGTGAACTTTTGCATAAGCCTAATAGCTATGCACAGAAAGGTAGATTATTCTTTTAAAATTGTACCTGTCATTGGGAAGAGGAAGGGGGTTGGATGAATCCATTGTGGCTACCATGTGATTCAGTCAGTCTTTAATAAATGCTGTGTCTTTGCCAAATGAACTGATAAAGGTGCCAGCATCTGCCATTTTTGTTACCCTTCCTTCCTTCCTTCCCCTGCCATCATGGCAGATTTTCTTCTTTCTTTGACCTCATTTCACACTAAAGACCATAAACATCTCTGAGCAAAATCCTGACAGCTCAAAGAATAGAAGAGGCAAAAAGGAATCTGGAAGATGAAGGAAGTGGAAAATGACAAAGAGAAAGGGAGGGGGACAAAAACAAAGGAAAAAAGACAGAGAAGAAGAAAGCATTAAAAAGAGGGAAGGAAGGAGATGAAGAAAGAAGATAGGAATAATCTGAATCAAGCAGAAAACAGAAAAGAGTTGAAGGAAAACAAAAACGAGTTGAAGGAGGCAAAGAACGAACTGGAAAAAGTGGAAAACTGAAACGAACTGAAGAAAGATGAAAACAGAAACGAGCTGAAGGAAGGAGACAGCAAGAACGAACTAAAAGAAGATCCAAACAAAACGATCTTAAAGGAAGACGAAAACAGAAACAAGATGAAGGAAGACGAAAACAGAAACAAGATGAAGGAAGACGAAAACAGAAACAAGATGAAGGAAGACGAAAACAGAAACAAGATGAAGGAAGACGAAAACAGAAACAAGATGAAGGAAGACGAAAACAGAAACAAGATGAAGGAAGACGAAAACAGAAACAAGATGAAGGAAGACGAAAACAGAAACAAGATGAAGGAAGACGAAAACAGAAACGAGCCAAAGAAAGGAGACTGCAAGAACGAACTAAAAGAAGACGCAAACAAAACGATCTTAAAGGAAGACGAAAACAGAAACGATCTTAAAGGAAGACGAAAACAGAAACGATCTTAAAGGAAGACGAAAACAGAAACGATCTTAAAGGAAGACGAAAACAGAAACGATCTTAAAGGAAGACGAAAACAGAAACGATCTTAAAGGAAGACGAAAACAGAAACGATCTTAAAGGAAGACGAAAACAGAAACGATCTTAAAGGAAGACGAAAACAGAAACGAGACGAAGGAAGATGAAAACAGAAAAAAGATGAAAGAAAATGAACTTAGGATCAAGACAAAGAAAAAATTGAAATAAAGTTTATTAAGTACAGTATAGGACAAACCTGCTAAAACATTGAAACAAATGTCACAGCACCTAAAGGGTGTCTAACAAAAAATACACTTTCAAATCCTCACAATATACAACACATTTAGTATGTTATAGAAGTTGCCCCATATAAGGAGTTAGAAATTAGAAAAAAAAGAGACATTGTTAGTGGCTAAAAGGAAGATAAACTGAATATCTTAGAACAATGTTTCCCAAAGGAGATCCATATCACTCCCAAGGAGGGGTTAGAATTTAAAAAATTATTTCACAAGTTGAGAGATACAGCCTAAAAGCCTCATAATATCTAGCCAATCATTGGACATACTGTAATACTCCAAGTTTGGTTTGGTTTGGTTGGGTTTTATGGCATATCAACCATTGTAGGTTATTTAATGCCAAATCATTTTTTAAACATATATATCAAATATATAGGATTTGGTTGGGTTAGGTTTTATGGCATATCAACCATTGTAGGTTATTTAATGCCAAATCATTTTTTAAACATATATATCAAATATATAGGATTTGGTTTGGTTGGGTTTTATGGCATATCAACCATTGTAGGTTATTTAATGCCAAATCATTTTTTAAACATATATATCAAATATATAGGATTTGGTTGGGTTAGGTTTTATGGCATATCAACCATTGTAGGTTATTTAATGCCAAATCATTTTTTAAACATATATATCAAATATATAGGATTTGGTTTGGTTTGGTTTTATGGCATATCAACCATTGTAGATTATTTAATGCCAAATCCTGTTTATACATATATGTTAAATATGATTTCTGAACACATTTTATAGATGATATTTTATAAACAAGCTTCAGCTCATTTTTTTTTTTCACAGTTAAATAGTTTCACTTATTCTATCTAAGATGAATAATTCTGGTTACTATTAATCATTTGTTTGCATTCAGTTAAATGTTTTTAAGTATTGCTATGTGTCACTAACAATTCAATAAAACATTTGTTTATGCACAGTTAAATGATAAACAGTTCTATTTCCAACAACTCAGTTTAGGATAAGTACACAGTTTAGATATCAAACAGTTCTGTTTGACCCATAGATAGGACCCTATCAGGTGCCACCACTCTGGGCCAGAGTGGACCTGGGAGTGATGACAATGAAGAGGTACTCCTCATTCCCCAAAGCTCTAGCATTACTGGAGCCTCACTATCAGATTGTTAATTGTCATGCAGAACACTCATTGGGAGAGTGTTACTCCTCTGTAGAGATATAGTTGGTATATTCTGCAGCCCCAGCTGACTGGGCCAATTCCATAGTGCACCAAATTCTAATTAAATTATGTTGCTAATTAGTCTTTAGAACATAAGCTAATAAAAATTTAAATCACTTCATTCATTTCTGTTACACCATGATCTATGCTTGGTGGATTATTCTAGTAAAGGTTGAACGTTATCGAAGAGTCTATTTTTTTCCTCCCCTGTGACCTTCAAGACTTAACATGTCAGCTATATTTGTGCTTGACCTTGTAAGATGCAATATTATTACCATTCTTGTTTTTATCCCAATATTTTTTCTATTGTATCATTTGGCCTTCTTCAGATGTCTTTCATATTTTATCTTCAGGTAATCTGCTGTGATATATTGGTCTTGTTACACTGCATTTAATATCATATATCCAAGAGAATTTCACACTTGTAACCATTAATTCAAGAAAGAGTTTGTCTAGCTTCTGCTGAGAGCCTAATGATCTAAGTTGGCGACCTTAGTCACAGGTGACCTGAAGGCTCCCTTTTCAATAGCTATCATACCGAGGTGTAGAGGAGGGCGCTACTCCATTCCCTGGATTGCTCCACTTTACCCTTGATCCTTACTTTACATGCTGAGTGTTAAGCAAGGCAGCATCAAGTACCATTTTTTGAGTTTTTGTTATGACTTGACCTGGGATTGAACCCTGGACTCCCAGACCATTGGCAAATACTCTACTCATGAGGCCAATGGCCTGGTTTACTTTTTTTTGATATAAGAACTACAAAATTTACAAATCATTTCCTATGCATTTTAATAGTTTATTTTGATTGTTGGTTATTTAATGCCAAATCCTGTTTTTACATATATATTAAATATAGGATTTGCAAATTCATTTTTTAGGGATCAAACAGTTCTATTTCTAACAATTCAATTTAGAATAAGTCAACAAAGTTAAACGATTCCAAGTATTGCTATCGTCACAAACAATTCAATTAAACATCAGTCATTTGTTTACACAGCTAAATGATCAAATAGTTCTATTTCAAGCAATTCAATTTAGCACTCGGTTTAAATGTCGAACTTCTATTTGACCCATAGTTAGGACCATATTAGGTGTTACCATTCTGGGTCAGAGCAAACCTGAGAGCAATGGTAATGAAAGTGTACACTGCATTCTCCAAAGCTCCAGCATTACTATAGCCTCATCATTAGATCATTTAGTGTCATATCTAGGACACTTGTTGGTGGAGGGAGTCTTACCACTCTACAAAGTGGATCCCTTCATCAACAAATGTATATTTTCCAACAAAGTTTTTTTTCTTGGTTAAGAAGTTTCAATGCTGAAGGGTTTGGCAATGAATAATACCTAACAATATCTGCTTTAATTGTATGATGTTCCATTCTTAGTCTAGAAGAAAATTAACTTTTCATATAAAAATTTGTTTGGTTTGAGAGTTAGTTTTATGTCATGTCAACACTTGTTGGGTTAAGTTTTTTTGCAAACAATTATATGAGTTCAAATAACTACTGATAATCATTTGTAACCAATCATATTAAAGAAAAAGTAAGCTTTAAGTGTTTTAATTGTATAATGTTCCATCCTTGGTCTAAAAGAAAATTAACTTTCCACCAAGTTAGGATTTGATACAAGGTCATTTTACAGTGGGGAGCCAAGCACAAATTTAGTCTAATGTGTAGCTATTTTGAGGTGTTTCAGGTGTCAAACAATGAACTTTAGCCCTGCTAAGCAGGTATTGCCTGGTGGTGAAGGCCCCCTGGGACTAGGTGATCAGTGACAGGTCTTGCCTCTCTCCAGGAGATACAGTCAATGATTTAGATGTATCTGTTTCATCTGAGACACTGACTATAATGGAGTATCTAAGTGGAAAGAAAGAAAAAGAAAAGGAAAGAATCAGCCATCGTATTGAATGAAAAAAAATGTCTTAGTTTTTGCTAAATAGATATTTTTTAAATTATTCATTCTCTATTTTGATATTGTTTTGTTGTAATATGGCCTGGGAGACCTGGGTTCAATCCCAGGTCAAGTCATACTAATGACTCAAAAATGGTACTAGATGCCTCCTTGCTTAACACTCAGCATTATAAGGTACAAATCAAGGGTAAAGTGGAGCAATCCAGGGAAAGGAGTAGCACCCTCCCCTACACCTTGGTGTAGTAGCTATCGAAAAGGGAGACTCAAGGTCACCCTCGACTTAGGTCGCCAACTTTACTATAATGTCTGCTAAGTAGGATGAGATCAGATAGAACCCAGAACGTTGCATTATGTGGTTTGTTTTGGAAATTACTGCAGAGTCTAATAATTTTTTGCAATGTATATGTTTGATTAGAGTGGCTTGGGAAAAATTAAGTGTTTTTGAGATTTAACATATGGAAGAAAAAGGCATTTCGGTTGTCTCCCACCCTCTTCTTCCATTATCTGCCTCCACTTGTCTTTAGACTCTTTCCCTTTATACCTTTATTTTCTCTATTTCTTCCAATTGCTAAAATGTAGAAAAACTCAAAAAAAATGTTTAGTCTGAAGAAGTTCTGTGAATAAAGAATGAAATATTACCAGTAAACCGGTTTTAAGAGTTGGATTTATCCACTTTTCCACTTATTTAATCATCTTGCCAGATTCACCAAAATATACCATTTATCCACACACAGGTTGATTGGTTGGTTTTGTGGCATATCAATGCTTGTTGAGTTATTAAATGCCCAAATCAGTTTTTGCAAGCAATTATATGGATTTACTAATCAGGCCATTACCCTGATGAGTAGCGTGTTCACCAATGGTCCAGGAGACCGGGGTTCGATCCCAAGTTGAGTCAAAGACTCAAAAAATGGTATTTGATGCTGCCTTGCTTAGCACTCAACACTATAAGGTAAGGATCAAGGGTAAAGTGAAGCAATCCAGGGAAGGAGTAGCACCCTCCCTATACCTTGGTGTAGCAGCTATTGAAAAGATAGCCTTTGGGTCACCCTCAACTAAGGTCGTCAACTTTACTTTACTTACTTATATGGTTTTAAGTACTGAACGACTCATTCATAACCAGTTATTGATTCCTTCAAGTTTCTTTGATACAAATAATATAAGTGCTTCAAGCACCATAAAAAACAGCAATTGAATGACCATTTACCTCCTATCTCACAAACCACATAAGAAAGATGAGCAAGACATGCTGAAGAAGTAAGGACAAACCTCTAGGAGACATTGTTACACATGGACACACCAGTGTTGATCAACCAGGAAAAACATTCATCAACTCTGTGCAGACATTAAGTGCTATCAAGAGGATCTATCAAGTGCAATGGCTGTGAGGGATGGATAGCAAGAAACAGTCAAAGGAATCTGTAGTGTTGGCATACTCTGATGATGATAGATTTTTAACCAACTAATCATCATCAATAAATAATTATACCTTCAAGTCACTTATTCTTAATACAGTTTGCACAGACCTATATGGTTTCAAGTATTATTATTTAAAAAGAAAAAAAGAAATAATAATAATAATAATAATAAGGGGTACTTATTTATGGGCAATACCCACACACACACTATATATATATATTCATCATACATTTGAAAGCCTGTGCCATACCCTGCCCTCATGAGCCGCCAACCAGGGGTGATAACAGTTTCGATAGCTCAAGGCAGTACTGCCACTCCTGGCACTACCAAGCAGCTTTTGCCAATGAAGAGGGTATTTAAAAGAATATATATATATATATATATATATATATATATATATATATATATATACACACACACCAGATCAATTAGAAGCAGAGATTATATTGTATGCTCATCTTCATTTTCAGTGCAGTTTGTGATTTTTAAAAACGCATTTACTTTTGGCTGTTGATGTCATTACGCGCTTACAGTAACCGTTTCTTGATGTTACGTAATCACACAAGAATGGTGGTTCCGCATACATTTTATTCATGCTGAAGACTTCACTTTGACCAAATCCAACTTGATGCATATTACACTGTGGTCTGAAGATTATATATATATATATATATATATATATATATATATATATATATAATGTACAAAGATAGGGGTGTGTGAAAGTATTCAGACAATTTTATTTATAGTTAAATTATTTGCAAACAAACATTTTCATTTTTACATTAAACCATCATCAGGTAATTTAAATATATGATGATGTATCTTCACTGATGATGGCTTAATTTAAAAACTGAAACATTTAACATTTGCAAATAGACTATAAATTAAATTATCCTCTAAATACCTTTTTTTTCTGTTGTTTTCTTCCTCCCTTCTGTATTTGTACATTTATATACTGTCAGATTTATTCCCATATATAAAATATTCAATTTAGAATAAGGCAACAAAGTTAAATGGTTCCAAGTATTGCTATCTATCACTAATAATTCAATTAAACATCAGTCATTTGTTCACACACAGTTAAGTGATCAAACAGTTCTATTCAAGCAATTCAATTTAGCATAAGTCATTTGTTTGCACTCAGTTTAAATGTCAAACAGTTCTATTTGATTAATAGATAGGACTATCAGGTGCTACCACTCCAAATCAGAATGGACCTAGGAGTGATGGCAATAAAGGTTTACTCCACATTAAAATGGGTAGTGTTCCTCAACATTCATTCAAGCTACTCACCTTTTAACAATACTGTAGAAAGTGGCATTATTTTTTTGCTTTTTTCTCCCCCCATTTACATGAACGATATACCTTAAGGGTGACAATGTGTCATCATCATCATCATGTCGTGCCACTAACACGGATATCCCTGAGCCTCTCTCGCCACTTCTCCCTATCATTCATCGCCTCTGGTAGGTCTTCAGGGTTACATCCCGTATCCTCACATAGCTGCTGTATGTATGTTCAAGTTGGTCATCCTGCTTTTGCTCAGCCATATGTGGGGGTCCATAGGAGTACATCACTTATGAGCTCGTCTCTGCTTCTCCAGCAGTGTCCTGCATGTCTGGTTCATCTAACTTGGATAGTTTTCATGATGAGAGGCAGGTGGCCATATAGTTGGTGCTTTGTGAGGTGTTGCTGCCAGGACTTATTCAATATTGCTCACAACATTCTTGTGTAATTGCCGTCTAGCTTCTTCTCCAGCCATTTTGTTAGTGTCCAATTGGACTGACAATGTGTACTTCAGCTAATATATAGTAATGATGATTCCTTATTTCAGAAATTCAAAGTAAAAAGAGTGAGAGGAAGTCCCATTGCAAAGTGACTGGACTGCAACATAGTTCAAACTCTAATGATGCTTTTACATTTCATTTCAGACTAAAACCCTAGGAAAGATATGAACACTGTTCACCCAACCAGCTCTTATGTTAAATAATATAACTACTGTTCTTCTACAAGAAGGGCTTTGGCATTAAATAACCCATGAGGGTTGATATGCCATTAAAACAAAGAAACCAAACCATGAAATACATAAACCCCCTGACTTGGATTTTTTATAGTATTATATATGTATGGATTGGCTCTTTGTCTTTGATCAGAGTACAGTATCTGTCTTCATAGAAATCCCATGGTTATTAAAAGAATTATCTAATAATAGTTTAAAAAATATAGAAGCAAAAAATAAGTTAGATTTCTGATTTTATTCCCTAACTATGGGCTAAATAGTATCCCTATTGTTCTCCTACAGTGATGGCTTTAGCATAAGATAACTCAGGAAAGTTGATATGCCATTAAAGAAAAAAAAAAAAGAAAAAAAAAAAGCTAAATACAAAGATAAATGCTGCCATGGCTTCTAGAAATGGCTACTGATGACTCACGATCAACACTAAACATTGTAAACATGGCATTGTTGGTGTCCAACTAAAGGTCATATGACAATTGCCCTACTGTTCTCCTGACACTGCTCAGTTTTATTCCCATCTTAAGATGGCCAAGAACAGATAACTGAAACATTTCCCAACTCACATGTCAACAAAACAGATGGATTTCTCTACAAAAATGACATTTATTTAAATCTTATTTACAGGACAAAGTGAACAACTGTTCTGCCAGTTCATTTTCTCAAGCACAGAAGAGAAAAAAAAAAGCACACTCAAAAATATCAGCCTGCATAAAATAAAATGACTTCTGTTGTGTGTGTATATATATATATATATATATATATATATATATATATATATATGCACACATACTCTCGAAGTTCATTCAATAAATAAGACCCTTGGAAAAAGGTACTAAACCCTGTTATACTCCCCAGCTATGGTTGAACAGTATCACTATTGTTCTTTTATAAGGATGGCTTTGGCATTAAATAACCCATAAAGGTTGATATGCCATTAAATAGAGAAACAAAATCAATAAATAAGGGATAATTCTTTGAAAAAAAATTTTTCTAAATTCAAAAGTTTTTAAGAAAATTTTTTGGGGAATTTAAATAAATTTTTTAAAAAATTATTTTAAAAATAAAAAGGAAAAACTTTAAACATTTTTTTCAGTTCTTGTATTTATATATATATCTCTTATAATGGAAATTATGTGTTTGTATTAAAACAGCTTGTTATTAAGAGATTTATCCAACCTACTACCAGGCTAGATTTGACACAAGGTCATTTTAATGTGGTGGTGGGGATTCAGACACACATAAATTTACATGTATGTGTGACTATCACAAAAAAATGCTTGATCCTCCAGCATTCCCTTCCTGGAGCTCCTCACACACCAAACAAACTTAACCCTGCTAGGCAGATAGTACCTGGGTGGGGGAAGGCCTCTTAGGACCTGGTAATCAATTCAATATCACCCACCCAACACAAAAAAACAGCATGGGGTTCAAGACTGTACTATTAATGCATTTCAAAACCTGCAATGTGTGCTATATATCACTAATAAATAAAGGTTTATGGTGCGGATAATTTTCAAACTGATTTAAACAAAACCAGGTTTAATAGAGAATTTCTCGGTATTATTGATTTCTAACATTATTGCTTTTATTTTCAAATGTATTAAAATAAATCCTATGAATATTTCTATGTAGGAATCCATTAAAATAAGTAATCCTTTTAAATGCCATCTCATTTAGGTTGGTTGGTTTGGTTTGTTGGGTTTTATGGCATATCAACCTTTGTAGGTTATTTAACGCCAAATCCATTTTTATGTAAATAATCTGTTCTATTGAAAACAGTTCAGTTTACTGAAAACTGTACACAGTTTACAGAAAACTGTACACAGTTTAATTGTCAAAAACATTTCCATTTCAAACTATTCAAGCAGTTATATATAATAATTCAGTTAAGTGTGAATACAGTTTTAATGTCGAAAAACAGTTCTATTTGAAATAATTCAGTTAAGCATAACCACGCAGTTTAAGAGTAAGTACGGTTTAATTGTCAAAAACGTTTCTATTTCAAGCTATTCAGTTTACTCAATTCATTTTAGCATAAGTATGCTGTTAGTTCTATTTAACCCATAGATAGGGCCCTATCAGGTGCTACCACTCCGGGCCAGAGTGGACCTGGGAGCAATGGCAATAAAGGGGTACTCCGCATTCCCCAAAGCTCCAGCATTGCTGGAACCTCACCATCAGATTGATTAGTGTCATAACAGGACACTCGTTGGAGGGGGGGTCTTACCCCTCTGCAGAGAAGCAGTCAGTGTATTCTACAGCCCCAGCTGACTGGGCAACCCATCTCATTTAGTTCTGTTAGTTATCATTTATTAAAAAAATATACTAAATTAGAAAGACTATCTAAATATATACTTACGAAAAATAAAACTGCAAACCCCTGAATACGTTCCAATTTACTCAAGATTAAACATACAGGCAACATAGATGGATAATCAAGTGAACATATTGATATTTTCACAGGTTCCAAAATAAGGGGTGTATCAGTTCAGGCCCCATGTATATGATGTATTCAAGTTAAACTAAGAACCATCACTCAAGATGCTGCAAATTTATCCTTCTTAAGCATACAGAAGGACATATCAAGACAGGCTGATAAATTCATCGTTCTACATGCAGCTATCACATGAAATTTTCATTGTATAATGTTCTACATGATGAATGGAAATTCAGACAAAAATTTTACAATCAGTTCAATACCTGTTCAATACACAACACTATGTGCCCGATATCTACTCAACAGAAATCAGGTCAGGGTGTGGTGGGGATTGAAGAGTTGCTATTGATCAGTTAGTACAGAAGATCAATACATTTTCTATAGTCATGCATTTTTGGTTTTTTTGAGTTGAAGCGAAAGTAGCAAGCCAGTAAATAGTTGAACAAGGTACAGAGTTCCAATATTGGTTAAAAAAAACGGAAAGGAAAGACACAAAGAACGAAAGAAAAACAAACAAACAAGAAAGCAGAAAGGAAGCAAGCAAGAAAAGGAAGAAAGAATAAATACAAGAAGGAAGAAAGCAAGCAAGAGAGGAACAAAGAAAACAAGAAAACAAAAAGGAAAGAAGGAAAAGAACAAAAAAGAAAGGTAGAAAGAAAGAAGAAAGGAAAATGATGCTATTTTAAAATATTACACTTTACTAAAACCAAACATAATATACATTGAAACAATATATCATAACCTTATTTTTTTTTTTTTAGTATCTGTCACCAATCAAGGTTTTGCTTAGTTTAACATAAGGCAGGCACACACACATATATATATATATATCTAACCATGGTCCAGTCAGTTGGGGCTGCAGAATACACTAACTACATGTCTGCAGAGGGTTAAGACTCCCCCAACAAGTGTGCAGGATATGGCACTAAACAATCTGATAGTGAGGCTCCAGTAATACTGGGACTTTGGGGAATGCACAGTACCCCTTTATTACCATCACTCCCAGGTCCACTCTGGCTCAAAGTGGTAGTACCTGATAGGATCCTATCTATGGGTCAAATAAAACTAAACTATGTAATTATGCTAAGCTGAATTGTTTTAAATAGAACTGTTTTGACATTTGAACTGTATATAAAACAAAAAAACTGTACTTATGCTAAACTAAATAATTTGAAATAGAACTGTTTATATGCATAAAAAATGGATTTGGCATTAAATAACCTACAATGGCTGATATGCCATAAAACCAAACCAAACACACCTAACTCCTCCACACAACAAAACGCAATACAAGCTCGATTTTTAAGAAGAGTTTAACAGGTTTGGATTCAGACTGGTCACCATACTTCTCCTAGACTGATTGCCATACCATGGTTAAAGTACCTAGTCTATTTACTAATAACTAGAGAGAGAATAGTTGGATTCATACTCTTCCAAAAGATATTAGCACTATTTCAAATGCAAACAGCCTTGTCCAGATTTTAAACTGAGTCACCATGTTCATTTCCTATGATAGTAAGCTCAATATATATATATATATATATATATATATATATATATATATGCATCTACAAATATCAGAAATATTATATAAGTGATAATTTAACGAGATTTGATTCACTTTCCTGACTCATGAAGAAATTATCAGTGACAGACTGAAGCGCTTCAGTAAACAGTTTGAAAAGCTTTTCTATCAACAGTGCTACATTACATAGCAAGCTCATCTTTCCACCTCAGCCCATTCTTTGTTTAGATTTCACTTCTAAATCTTAACATGATCTAATTAGATCTTTCTTTATCTTATTTTTTTTCCTCTCTCACATTTAATACCAAATAAAATCTAAGAAACCATATCTGATGACATGTGAAACACATTCCTTTTACCCTGGCAAAAAAAATATTAGATTTTCATGAATTTATAATAAATGTATGAAAAGAACTTTGACCAAATATGGAATATGAAGAGAGTTCTATTAACAACCAATGAATCATCCTGCAGAATTTTTCTTCCTATTCTCTGCCTAAATTAATCCAATATCCACAAGAATTATTTGAGGTAAAACATTTTAACTTCTTTAATAATCTGTACAAAAGCCTTCCAAAAATTAATGTTGACACAATTTAAGATTGGCATAAATATTTATTCGATGTAAAAATATGCAACCAATTTATTGGACATTCCTGGGATCAAATATAATATAGTAATTATACGGGGTTCATTCAATAAGTTTCTAGACTTTTTTGTACCGGCATTCAAAATTGTCGTAGACTCTTGATAATTCAATATGTTATTGCTATACATCTTATGAGATGACTGACCAATTTTCATGATTTCAGGTTCAAATCAATAGCTACAGCAGCAATTGGAATACACCCTACTAAACCCTGATTGTCACAGCTGGTGAATTTCAAAAATGCAATCTGGACGTGAGAACACTTTAGAAGAACGATATGCAGTAAAATTCTGTTTTAAACTTGGAAAAAATGCCACAGAAACGTATGGATGCTTCAGACTGCTTTTCGACCATCTTGCATGAATCGAGCATCAGTTTTTAAGTGGCATAAGAGATTCAAGGAAGGCAGGGAGTCTGTGAGGGATGATGAGAGGTGTGGGAGGAGTAAGGAAGTCAATACACCCGAGTTGATTGGCCAAAGGGTTAGGGTTACTATATTGAGGTTTTAAGGGAGTTCAGGTAGAGATTCCGTCAGAAGAGGCCAGCACTCTTCAAATCAGGTCACTGGCATTTCCACTAGGACAATGCACCAGTTTACAATTCCATCCTTGTCACATTATTTGACCAAGATGGGCAAGAAGGTAGTTCCTCACCTTCTCTATAGTCCAGTCCTTGCTCCCTGTGACTTTTGGTTATTCCCTAAGCTCAGGGGCTGTCGTTATGAGACAATTGAGGAGATGAAAGAGGCTGTGACGAAGGTCATTGACACACTCACACAAGAGGAGTTCCATGGAGCCTTCCAGAAGCTGTTAGAACAGTACAAGTGCA
Source organism: Sepioteuthis lessoniana (assembly GCA_963585895.1). Classification (NCBI taxonomy): domain Eukaryota; kingdom Metazoa; phylum Mollusca; class Cephalopoda; order Myopsida; family Loliginidae; genus Sepioteuthis; species Sepioteuthis lessoniana. Next base: position 90,196 of record CAUZXS010003077.1, on the reverse strand, counting down.
TTGCAGCCAGAGGAGATTACTTCGAAGGGAACTAGAGTTTTATGTGTGTACTATCAATAAAAGTGCCCATACGAAAAAAGTCTATATATATATATATATATATATATATATATATATATATATATATATATAAATAAAAGTGTAAATATTTGTTACTAACCGATAATCTCCAGTTTTATACCACTAACTGGTTTAAAATTTTCTGAGAATATATTATTTGAATTCAGGAGTGTTTTTATATACTTATTATCCAAAAATATTACAATAATTGAAAAAAATATTTTTAATAAGTCGTTTTTCTCCGAGAAAAGCCGAACACGAATTGTGAAGGTAAACCTAACTTCCGTTTTCCAAGAATTTTACACGTGATTTTTTTTTCTGTTCATCACTTTTCTTTCTTTTTTGGTTAACTTAAACAGAGACAGTAAACTTTAAACCATATTTCATTGGTTCAGTAGTAAGTAAATTTTTTTTTATTCTAACGAATTGTTTACAAAATATTTTCTTTCTTTTTTCAACATTCTTCAACGAAAGACATCCATTAAAAAGTTTTCTTTCTTAAACCATATTTCGTTGGTTCAGTAGTAATGAATTGTTTACTAAATATTTTATTTTCTTTTTTTAATATGACATTTTTTCTCTTAAACTTCAACGAAAGACATTTCTTAATAAGTTTTCTTTCGTTTATTATCATCAATAAAACACTAAACTTTAAACCATATTTCGTTGGTTCAGTAGTAACGAATTGTTTACTAAATATTTTATTTTCTTTTTAACTTCAAAGTAATTTTTTTTTATTCTAACAAATTGTTTACAAAATATTTTCTTTCTTTTTTCAACATTCTTCAATGAAAGACATTCCTTAAAAAGTTCTTTCATTAATAAACTTTAAGCCATATTTCGTTGGTTCAGTAGTAAGTAAATTTCTTTTTATTCTAAAAACTTATTCTTAAATTCTTTCTTGACTATTGATATCCTATTTATTTTGTTGTTTAATAAATATTTTATGGTGTGCCAATTATGTTGCGAAATATTAACCAGCCCAAGCTTTGTAATGGCACACGTCTTTCAGTAAAAAAATTAATGACCAACATCATAGAAGCAAAAATTTTGACAGGGCCTTTCAAAGGTGAAGATGTCCTCATACCGCGAATTCCTATGATTCCAACAGATATGTCATTTCAATTTAAGAGATTGCAATTCCCAATTCGATTGGCATTTGCAATCATGATCAACAAAGCACAGGGACAATATTTAGAATAGTGTGGCTTATATTTACACACTGATTGCTTTTCACATGGGCAATTATATGTTGCCTGTTCCAGAGTCGGCAATCCAGACAATCTCTTTATCTACACAGAAACTGGAACTACCAAGAATATTTTGTATCCACAAGTATTGGAAAATTAAACGTATTAGAAACATGCATTTTCTCCCCTCCCACCATTTAAACAAACTGAGCCACAGCAACGCGTGGCTGGGTACAGCTAGTATTATATAAAATAGTATTCATAATTGTCACAATACCTCATTTCAGTAATTCAGATGGTCCAAAGGAATCAACGTATAATAGTAACAATATCTCATCTCAGAAATTCTGATAGAAAGAAAAATAGAGGATATAGCAGCTGAAATATCAGGATAAAGTCAAAGATAAGGAAAAATGATAAAATAAAAAAAATTTAAAAAAAAATCGATGAATAATAGTAACAATATCTCATCTCATCAATCTAAATAGAAAGAAGACCAAGGATATAGCAGCTGAAATATTGGGATAAAGACAACAAAGATAAACAAACTGGTCAAAAAGAATCAATGTATAATAGTAACACTACCTCATTTTAGAAATTCAGATAGAAAGAAGACCAGAGGGTATAGCAACTGAAATATTAGGATAAAGACAACAAAGATAAAGAAAGTGGTCAAAAGGAATCAATGTATAATAGTAACAATATCTCATCAATCTGAATAGAAAAAAGACCAGAGGATATAGCAACTGAAATATTAGGATAAAGACAACAAAGATAAGGAAAGTGGTCAAAAATAATCAATGTATAATAGTAACAATATCTCATCAATCTGAATAGAAAGAAGACCTGCAGATATAGCAACTGAAATATTGGGAGAAAGACAACAAAGATAAAGAAACTGGTTAAAAATAGATAAATAAAATGAAAAAAAAAATTTTTAATCGATGTACCTCTTGGGTTACATAAAAACATTAAAAAAATACAATCTTAAGCATTAATAGAGGAAATCCGTTTCTGTCAAATTTCTGAGGCTATATAGAGGGGAGTGGGGTTCCCAAAAATATTCATTTCATTGCATAGAAATTTCAGCATCTACTATTCAACAAATTAGTAGAATATTTTGAAGAACAGGTCACTTTACATGGTGAAAAATAGGTGATAGAAATGGTTTGTCTATTTAAATGATTCACTTACCTGGCAGACTTAGTATAATGGTTATCATTGAAGCAATGGAATTGGCAACCCAAGTTCAAATCATGGATAAAGCTGTTTGTATTTCACTTTAAGCTAATGCCCTTAGGGAAGGCAAGAATCTATCTCCCTTCAGCTATGAGTAAATAAGACAGACTAGGTTATTTAGCCTTGATCAGACAACCAATCTAGGAGAAAGAAAATCTTAATTCAAACCACCTTTATTCCACTAAAGAAAATTGACCTTTTAACATATCTTGTCCGTAATGGAAGGGTTGATGGATTGATCAAAATGACATTTCAATTTGTCTAGGGTTATTTTATGCCTAGAACTTAGGGAATCACATTTAAATTTACATTTTTTGTACAGCCTATCAAATTCAAATAATTTTTAAGCATCTATTTCAACACACAAATATGGCCTTAACAGGTACTACCACTCCAGGTCAGAGTAGACCTGAGTGTAATAGTAACGAAGAGGAAATCTACACTCCCCAAATCTCCAAAACTGGAGCCTCATGATCAGATGGAACTTAGTGTTATAAATAGGACACTCATTTTTTTGTGGGGTGCAGGAGGGTCTTAACCCTTTACAGGGGATGTAATCAGCCTATTCTAAGCCCGGCTGACAAGGCACATGGTAGACAGGTTGGGTAAACACTGGTAGACAGGATGGGAGAGGATGAATTAAATTAACTTAGCTTCAGGGTGCTGTCCCTGCCAGCTAAAACCTGCCCTCTCATCTAAGAGGTGCCTGAATGCCAAATGAGGTAAACTATTTGGACAGTGCCTACCAGTACAGGAAAGTCTCCATTAAAAAAACCAACAAAAACTAGTGTTGAAACCTGGCTATAGTTGGGAGGTAAGTTGAACTTTGAATGAGTTAATACAACTAACATATTCTAACACAACACAGAAAAAATGTTGTAATAATTCAATTTAGATGTGATATCTATAACAGATAGGAATGCAACCTTGATCTAAATATAATGAAAGTTAAGAAAAGTAATAAAAGAGGGGGAAAAAACAACCATATATAATTGCATACAAGACCAACAAGTATTTTTTTTTTGTCCAGCATTCAAGACCCACATTTTTTATGCCATATAAGACACCATTTTTCTTAGGAATATTCAAACTAATTAATATAGAAAAGACCCATGTAATTGCAATACCTATAATCTCCAATGATAAAATCTGATATTGTGAAAATCCTAAGCATATAGACTAAAATCCTAAAGCATATATTGCATTATAATTGCAAAATATGTCTGGAAGAAAAAAAACAGTTACATATTCTAGAATATACAGATAATGATAAATTGCTTTAAAAAAATAAATAAAAATAAATAAAAATTATATATATATATATATATATATATATATATATATATATATATATATATATATATATATATATATAGAGAGAGAGAGAGAGAGAGAGAAGAGTGAACTGATTTCTAAGTGTAGACATTAACAAATTCCTTCTATGTTATTTACCACCAGATTGGTTTCAAAATAAAAGCTTCAGTTGCAACCACCGCAACTGTCTGCTTGTCCAGTATTGGCCTCAGCATCCACAAACATGCCTACAGTTGGCATGAACCACCCCCTTTTGAAAATAAATGATGAAATCATCATTAGGGTTTGGCTTTATAAAAGCCAAACCCTAACGATGATTTCATCATTTATTTTCTGATATTTGAAATGTTTAAATTTATAAAATCAATATTATATTTTTTGTGTGTGTGTCATATGAAGAAACATTTTGCTATATGACAAATTCCTCACATCATAAATATAGTTGATTAGCCACTTTTTTTCTCTCTTATTTCCACCAGACAATTGTGTGATACACCAGAAACTTTCAATAATGGACTTTGATTGTACATAATTTGGGATCTGCTCTGTAATAGTGACAACAGGCATTTTTTATGCACTTATCTGCATTTTTTCTTTTCCTTATATATCAGAATTATCCTAAAGATCCGTCAGGTGAAGAGGCGGTGTCCTCGTGGTGTAATGATTAAAGCGATGGACTGTGAAATCGTAGTACGCAAGTTCATATTCCAGTCGCACTATTACGTTCACTTTCGGACAAATACCCTTGGGAAAGGGCATGAACCCCCTTATCCTTCCAGCTATGGGTTAAATAGTATCCCTACTGTTGTTCTAGGAGAATGGCTTTGGCATTAAATAACCTACAAAGGTTGATATGCCATTAAACAAAGAAACCAAACCCGTTAGGTCAAACCTGGATAGGTAGTTTCTGGTTCTTTTGAGTATCCTAATTTTGTTCCACTTAGTGTATTGAATACTTTTATGTCATAGCTTAGGTTACTGCATGCATTTTTTCTTTTGACAAGACATTGCAGTGGTGGTTGATTATTTTCGAGCAGTACAAATGTTTTTAGTCTTTTTTTTGTCTTTTTTTTTTTGTGTAATATTTTTCATTTGAAAATTGCATCATCTTTTTTTTTCTTTTCATGCCACCAAAGTTATAGGAATAGGTATAAAAGTTTTTTGAAGACCTTTTAAAGTAATTTAAAGAGTTGATCTACCATAAAAGAAGCAATATAATATTAACTAGTAACATAGCATATTCATTCATTAAATGAAGATGTTTTTTTTAGAATTCAAGTGTTCTGAGTTAACTATTTTATGATCTCTGTACATCATCACCACCTGGCACACCGGGCCACATGCAGAAGACAATCCCAAATGTATGACCAGAGGTTTGTTTTGAATTAGCAGTAACTTTTTTAATTGAATATCTTAGACATTTATTTATTCAGATGCCTATATGGCAAAATATCTGTCCGTTCTGTTTTAACATAATATTTTGAGGGTGGCCATATATATTTGTTTATCATATTCTAATAATAAAAGAAATACATGAAGGTTTTGGGGCTTTTTCCCTGACCATCAACCACAGGATTTGAACTATTATGTAAGTGATTATTGAATCACTTGCTGAACCAGTTTCTGCTATCCTAGTTAATTTGAAGGTAGAAATATTTATATTGCTATAACAGACAGATGAATTTGTACAAAGGTCATCAAAGGCTACAAACAGTTGCTAATGCTTTTGGGGCACGGCAAGTTTTTGCAAGGCAGGGTGGAATAAGAGTGGACTACACACACACTTTTTCATAACCTTTAACTCAAAAATAAAGTTAGGTTATTTGGTTTAATGGTATAACAAGCCTTGATGATTACTTAATGCCAAATCCTGTTTACATATCTCTCTCTCTCTCTATATATATATATATATATATATATATATATATATATAATTTTAAAGTAAATAGTTAGTAGGTAACTTTATTTTAAACAAGCAGTGCCTCGGGTGGTGTAATGGTTTGCAAGCTAGACTAGTAAACCTTCACGAGTGAGTTCGAATCTCATGGGGTGCCCCATTCATGCAGCCTCATGCCACATCTAAGCAAAAAGCTTCGTAAATTACAACTTTATTTTAAACAAGTTAGAGCACATTTGTTTGTACACAGTTAAATGGTTTTAAGTATTGCTATTTAACATTAGTAATTCTATTTATCAAGTATGAATAACTTGCACACAGCTATATATTTTCAAATAACAAATAATAATAATCTCTAGTAAATGATTGAACGGTTCTATTTGACCCATAGATGGGACCCAAACAGATGATACCACTCTGGTACAAAGTGGACCTGAGAGTACTGGTAATGAAGAGGTACCTCACATTCCCCAAGCTCCAAAACTGAAACCTCACAGATGTAGAAATAAAAAGTTGGCAACCGTAGTCGAGGGTGACACAAAGGCTCCCTTTTCAAAAGCTACAACACCAAAGTGTAAGGGAGGGCGCTACTCCTTTCCCTGGATTGCTCCACTTTACCCTTGATCCTTCCCTTATAATGCTGAGTGTTAAGCAAGATAGCATCAAGTACCATTTTTTGAGTCTTTGGTATGACTCGACATGGTGATTGAACTGAGATCTCCCAGGCCACTGGTGAACACTCTAACCATTATGCCAATGACCGGCATTAGTAGAAATAAAGTCGGAAAAATTTTTTTATAACATTGAAAAATAATACACCGAGATTTAAACAAGTTAACTGTGTAATAATTGTGTTGTATATTGACCTTCGACCCGGCCAAACATGCCATTCCAAGGTGATGCACCGGAAGGAAGTGATACATTCCAATGGCAATTATGGGAAGAAATTGTGTAGGTGGGCTTGGCTGACAATATGGGACAAGGTAAAATCCCATGCTACAGTCATAGACTGATGCACCAGAAGAGAGTGACCTGTGAACTGTATGACAGTTATTTCTGCTTGATGACAATCAAATATGCCATTCCAGAGATATTGAGTGGGCAATTGAACTATTATATAACTCGGTGAAGACAAGAAGTCACTGAGTTTGGAGATCAGATCCATTGGTGACAAGATGCGGTAGAGGAAGCCAGCATCCAGCAGAAAGTGGGCGCCCAGGCCTCCAGTTGAGCAGACCTGGAGAATGAGAAAGACAACGCTGATGGCCATAAGAGTGGAGGCCAATATATTGCAGTTCTGTTCGGTCTCCAACTCCCTCTCACAGTAAAACCTTGAGTAACCCTTTTCGAACCTTTTAATAAAGGGAGAGGTATATTTTTCTAAAAGACTGTGTCACTTGTCTTCATTGGGTCGTTGTGTTTTACATGAATCTGCATATGACGATACCGCAATTATAATGCCGAATAGGGATTTAAACAATATTTATGTTTTAAAGAAAACATTGAAATTCATTATCTATTTATAAGGTAGCACTTTATATAAATTTTTACTCTGTTAATAAAATCTAAACTTTAAACTTTTAGTTAATAACTTAGTTCAAATCTTACTAATCTATACTATAAACATATACTACTTAAAAGAAATGAAAAACTTAACTTTTAATGATTTATGTCAGAAAAGATTTGGATTCTAGATTAAAGATGCTTTTTTAACTGTCCTTTGTTGTCAATGAATTACATAATTTTTCCCTCGTTATTGGGTTATTCTGTAATACTATTCATCTAAATAATTTAATCTACTTGGTTTATGGAATATTTTATGAAGTCAGAATGTTCTGCTATTTTTTGAAAGATGTTTTTGTATTATTTGTTATTAGTTTATTTACTGCTAAACAAAAAACAAAAGTTGGACATCCTAATTTCATCATTTTAGCCAGTACTATTATTATATTATACATTTTTAATTAGTTTCATAAACACTGGAATATCAGGTTCTAAAGTGAAGATGTGCTGTTCTGTCTTTTGAACAAGGCTGTAAAAGGCTGCATTTAATAGTTTCAAAGGTTGCAAGTTCCCCACCCGGCCTAGTACATGGTTGGAAAACTTGCTTTTTGAAGTGGTGATAGAAGTAGAAAGAAGCACTGATAGACATAAGGAATGCAATATTGGTCAAAATACATGGTGCATTCAATAAGTTTCCAGACTTTTTTTGTACAGGCATTTAAAATTGTTGTAGACTCTTGAAAATTCAATATGTTATTGCTATACATCTTATAAGATGACTGACCAATTTTTATGATTTCAGGTTCAAATCAATAGCTACAGCAGCAATTGGAATACACCCTACTAAACCCTGATTGTCACAGCTGGTGAATTTCAAAAATGCAATCTGGACGTGAGGACACTTTAGAAGAACGATATGCAGAAAAATTCCGTTTCAAACTTTGAAAAAATGCCACAGAAACGTATGGAATGCTTCAGACTGCTTTTCGACCATCTTGCATGAATCGAGCATCAGTTTTTAAGTGGCATAAGAGATTCAAGGAAGGCAGGGAGTCTGTGAGGGATGATGAGAGGTGTGGGAGGAGTAAGGAAGTCAATACACCCGAGTTGATTGGCCAAAGGGTTAGGGTTACTATATTGAGGTTTTAAGGGAGTTCAGGTAGAGATTCCGTCAGAAGAGGCCAGCACTCTTCAAATCGGGTCAGTGGCATTTCCACTAGGACAATGGACCAGTCCACAACTCCATCCTTGTCACAGACTATTTGAGCAAGATGGGCATCAAGACACTTCCTCACCCTCCTCATAGTGCAGACCTTGCTCCCTGTGACTTTTGGTTATTCCCTAAGCTCAGAGGCTGTCGTTATGAGACAATTGAGGAGATGAAAGAGGCTGTGACGAAGGTCATTGACACACTCACACAAGAGGAGTTCCATGGGGCCTTCCAGAAGTTGTTGGAATGGTACAACAAGTACATTGCAGCCGGAGGAGATTACTTTGAAGGGGACTAGAGTTTCATGTGTGTACTATCAATAAAAGTGCCCATACGAAAAAAGTCTGGAAACTTATTTAATGATCCTCGTACTTTGCACAAAATATGAAGACTATTTGTTTTGTTGGTACAAAGTAGATTGTACAGATCTGTCCATCTACATGAACACAATATCAATAATGTGTACTTAACGGGTTTCAATGAAATATCAAAACCTTCTCCACTACTATCACTTTGAATCAAAGTGAACTTTGAAGTAAGGCTAATAAAAAGGAGACTCTCCACTCTCCAAAGCCCCTGAATTGGAGCCTCACCACCGGATGTAAATAAATGGGCATTTTTTATTGGTTAGGAGGACATATGTTACTCTTCTACATGCAACGTAATTAGCATATTCTAAACCCCACTGATAGGACAGAGAGAGATGTCTAGACATTACTAAGGAATATTTATTCATTCCTCTGAATGAGTAGGAAGTGCCACAAGGTTAATTTTTAAGCAGTTTAAATTCAGTGTTTTCCTTCTACTGGCTGCCATACCAAGGTTAAAAACCCAGCCTAAACTACTATTTACCCATAGCCGGAGAGAGTACCTTTCCCAAGCACCTTTTAAATTACTAAGATATAAGTTGCCCAGCTTTGAATGTCTTCATTCAAATTTTGAAAATTTCAACATTTAGTCTCAATATTTTTTTACGATACCTCAAATTTACACTAGTAACATAACTGATACTGCTATAAGGTATTGATATATAGTGAGATCATTTTTTTCTTTCTTTTTTAAAAAAGAATATTTATTTCCTTGTTTGTGTCTTGTTTTTATAGCTGGGTATTTTCCAATCCATTTTGAAAATAACTTATTTTAACAATTAGAAACTAGAATGACCAGTAAATATTTTATAATTTATTTTTACAGCTTAAAAAGAGAAGCAACTTGAAAACAATTCTTTGCCATACTAACCAGAAGAGCTTTTAAGAGCCATACCACAAGCAGCAATTGTTGACAGTGAGGTTATAGTGCATTTAATGATGGTAGACACAAAGAAATTGCAGATAGATTTAACATAAAAGAAAAAAAATTCAAAATTAAATAAAAGACTTGAGAGCTCAATAAAATGTCATCTTGTGCCAGAGTAGATATACTTGATCATTGCAATATATATAAATAATGAAAAATAGAAGTAAAACATAAGTGTAGAATTAATTAAACTACTTGATTGCAGAACTTGAGAAAACATAGTATGACTCAACAAGGTACTTCTATTACTTTTTTTTTTTAATTTTATGACATCTGTCAGTCTCAAGAGATAAATTTTTGCCTAGGTATGGTTGTATAAAAGACTGGCAGTTGCCCATGCGGCAGATCTCTCTTCACAACATTGATATCCTATACAACTCGGTATCACCATAAAAGGTGCTAAAATGCACTTGAATACAACATTGGGGACTCCAGCTTTTAACTCTACTGTGGAAAGTTAACCAGGAAGGTTAGTGGGCTGAATTCAGAGTTTTGGTTCTAAATTGGTTGCTCTTACCAAAGCTACAGTACCCTATTTAAGCTAACGAGAGAAGAGAGAGATTCATGTTTTTCCGAAATACAATTCAGAGTCAAACCCAAGACACCTTTTTTTTTTTTTTTTTTTAAGGGAAGACTTATTCCTCATCAGGGAATACAAACAGTGTATTCTAAGTCTCACTTGATAAGGCAAGTAAAAGGCTAAGAGCATGGAAACTATGCTAACTAAATTATTGAATCCCACTTAGAGGAATTGATTGCAATAAAGGATAGAACAACAACCCCCAGCAAAAAAACAAAAAAATTAAAAAAACAATGATTACCAATCAACCATCCACAGTTCTAAGTTTGTTTTAATGTTTTTTTTAAATATAGCTTATTGATTGCCTCCCCCTCTAACCCTAAATTTGAAGAAAAATGTCTCACCAAAAAGTTGGAAGAATTCATTAAAATCATTTGACTCACCTGTAAAAAAAGACAAAAATAAAATTAGTTTTCTAATCAAGATATTGTTGATAAAAAGAAAAAAAAAACAACACACACACATGACAAAAATTTCATAATAGTATTAAACTTTGACAATGTTTTTCTTGTCTGATAATTTCATAATGTTTGATAATGAAATTGCTAATTTTAAACTTAAAAATTTTAAGAATAATGAATAAAATTTTTAGAAATAGCAAATAAAAAATAATCATAAAAACATATCTATTAAATAAAATAAATATAAAAACTATCACACCATTAATATTAAAAATGAGAATCCTTCCAAACTGACACTGTATCAGTACAATTGTATACTTGAACCATTTAGATTTTAAGAAAATACTTAGAGAAGAATCTCAATGAGAATGATACATGCTGCATGCTGCTTTGAATGTACCACACTTGTCAATTGGAAAAACGTTGTGCTTCTCTTTGATAACACAATGCTATGTTTAGCAAGAATCATGCAGGATAAAATATTTCATTTAAGTTGGTCTGGTCTGTTCTGTTCTACCCCATTCACCTAGACCAAGGTCACTAGACCTTGCACCAAGTGATTTTCCATCTTTTTCCTTCTGTACTGAATAAAAAATTTTTTTCCAAAGTCCAGATGAAAGCGTTTGTGGGAAACTTCTCGAGCTCAAAAGTAACTGAATTTTACTTGAGGAATGAACAAGCTACCTGATAAATGGCAAGAAGTGATCGAAAATAATGTGGAATATACAATTGATTAAAATTAATTCATTGTTGAATTATTTGTGAATAAATTATATTTTACTAAAATGGAAATTATTCATGACGTAACATATACACACTGTTAACCCAGCCAACACTAGATAGTACATCTTGTATGTGTGTGCGTTTTTGCAAAGTCAATACATTTCACCAGAGTGGATATAAAAATGAATTTAAGTTAGATTTATTGAAACATAAAAAAATCATAATCCCTTCATTTCATATGATTAGGATAGTAAATTCTTTCCCATCCTCCATTTACCAGATTTATCACCAACATATTTTTCCTTTTTTTTTTCTCCAATCGCAAGGACACTTCATTAGTAACAGGACATTCACAAAGAAGTTGAAAATGATATTTCAAACTTTCTTTTCCAGGTAAAACCCAAAATTTCTTTAGACATGGAATTAAAAATTTGCTTTTTCATTGCACTACAGTCACTGAAAATGTAGGTGATAACTCATCTTTGTAAAAAGTATTTACTTTCTGAACACACTATATATATATATATATATATATATATGTGTGTGAAAATGTGTAATAATTATTGAATCTAGTATCATTTTAAATTACAATACTATGAAACAGACTTTTTTTTTTTAGTTTGATTTCTTATTGGGTCAGATTGATGCAGAAAAGTTATAAAATTCCTTATTTAAAATAATTCGGGTTCATCATACACAAATATTTAGAAAGATAGAAAAACAGATAAACAAAGAGAGATTGAAAGGAGGTTAACACCAATAAAGACTGATAGATATGAACAGGCTAAGATAGATAGATAGATAGATAGATAGATAGATTAACAAAGAACATAGATAGATAGATAGATATGAACAGACTAAGATAGATAGATATTCTCTTTGAGAGTATATCCAAATAGATACATAGATGGATAGATAGATAAATAGATTAACAAAGAAGATAGATAGATAGATAGATATGAACAGACTAAGATAGATAGATAGATATGACATGGATTTTTTTAAAAATAGATTTTGGACCACTAATCAGATCATGCAAATTTAAAACCGAACATTAACAATGAAAATAGAATGTTCTAGAACTTTATCATCTTTTTCATTTCGTTTAGTAACCTAGACACCCAGAAGAAGGCTGAAAAATCAAAACGTTTAACTTGACAAATATTTCTACAAATAAAATCATCCTCTGAAAACCTTGTTGTTTTGTTTGTTTTTTTATTTCTATAAATTTTCTCATCAGATATATTTCCAGTTTTTCTGATATATTTTGAGAGAGACAGACAAAGAGTGGAGCCTGTGCCATGATGGTTATTGTCATAGGAAATGAACAATTGCCACCTAAGTACAAATCCCGGACTAGGTTGTTTGCATTTTACCTAGTGCTAATAATACCCTTGGGAAAGGTATGCACACAACTATTCTCCCTCCAGCTATGGATAAAATAGTAGGGCAGACTAGGCTCTTTAACCTTGGTATAGCAACTGGTCTAAGGGAGAAAGAAAAATCTAAATTCAAACCTGTTACACTGCATAAAAAATGACCTTGTGTCACATCCTGATTGTGCAGCGGGGTTGGTACATACCAACATACACAATTTTATATATATATATATATATATATATATATACATATATATATATATATAATACACACATACAGACTCCACTAAAAAACATTGCCCAAGCAGTAGTATGCCATATAGAAATGTCTGGAAGCTAACAACCACCAAATTGTTTGGCTTGGTTGTTTTATGACATATCCAACTTTGTGCATTATTTAAGGCAAAATCCTGTTCTATATAAATGTAATTAATAGAATTCCTTTTCTTGATGTACTAATTGATACAAAAAAATGATAATTTTAAAACCTCTCTCTCTCTCTTATATACAAACATACTAGTAATAATTCATGTATTCTATATTATAAAAGTGAATGCCCACACCAATACAAAATAGCTATCATAAAAAATGTTAAATTGTGCAAAACAAATCTCTTCATCCAATAAGATTTTATAATGAATTAAAAAAATAAATAAATAAATAAATAAATTATAAAAAAAATAAATAAATAAATAAAAACTAACCCTTATTAACAACAGATTTCCAGACTGCTTAGTAGATAAGCAAATTAAACTAATGATTAACAATACGAATAAAATAAATGATAAAAGTTATGTTACACAAAATAATTATAATTATATCAATTTATTTTATTGCAATCAAATGCATCCAAATTTTAGATTAGATGAAAAAAATACTCAAAAACATGATACATAGATATATATCCCCTTACAGACTAATAATAAAATAAGATTTATAATTTACTATAGAAAATTTAAAACATCAAATTTAGTTGTTAATAATAATTCTTTCTCTTCCACAAAGATAATGGGAAAAAAAAACAATGTTATTTCTCAATTTAAATGTCCATTGGGAGAATGCATCTCCAAATATAAAAAAAAAAAAAAAAACATAAGTTACATTGGTTATACCATGACAAAATTATCAAGGAGGCTCACTCTACACCTTTCAGATTCTAACTCCATATGTCAACATTTAAAAAACATAACTGTCTTAATGCAACATATAGAAGTATTTTAATACAAAAATACTCCATGAAGACAATAATTTCAAAAAATTAAAAATCCCAGAAGCTTTATATATAAAATTTAGACAACCCACTATTAACAGAATTAACTTCAAAACTAGTGATACTATTCTAAAATGTTTAAAATAGAACAAATTTGATTCTACTTCACGTAACGGAAATATTTAAAAATAAACTGCCACTACTGCTTAGCATCACCTTGGTGATAAAAACCAGCCTCACTTTAGTATCTAAACTAAATTATTATTTCATTTTTGTTTTTATTACTTAACAACTTTAATTTACCAATAGCATATAAATTACCTTGATAAGTGTTCTGATGAGAACTGAAAGTATACAGTATAAACACAAATAGCTCCTTTGGCGAAATCAACAAATTTCGAGATTGTAACATAAAAAACAAAGACTCTTGAAAGAAAGCATAAAAAACTTCAAAACAAGGATTCAATTTTATTTAATCAAACCTGCTTTATATTATATATATCACACAAACATACATTTTACAGTGTTTGTATTATTCATGTCATATCTGAATAAATTTAGTATTAAAATATTTATACAAATTTTTACTTTTCTGAAGTGTGTATACATTCTTAGCAGACTCACTCATCTATATATAACACATTCATTATTATAGATAAGCAGATCTAAATATCAACAAGAAATCAAAAACAAAGCCATCCAAATCTTTAATAACAATCACGTGAATATGGAAGCACATCTGAAAAGATTACCCTCCTCCACATAAATCTTCCACACAAACTTCATCAGCAAAAGCAGATTATGCCACTGTAGTCTCTCTTTAGCTTTTGCAAATAAAATGAACAAAACCAAAATTAATCCAATAAGCATCTTTGGAAAACCAAGGAACATTATTCAACCACTTCGATTAGACATACACAGGGGCATGTCTATATATGTATGAGAGAGAAAAAGAGACCTGTGTGTGTGTGTGTGTGTACACACACACACACACACACAGTGTGCAATGGGTAATTTGCTGCTATTCTAAATAATTAATTCCATGCATGCATTTTGTTTATTTTAGTTTTGTCTACTATACAGCAAACTAGAGTCAGTCAGACGCCATATGTGAGAAAAACAGCACCGTTATGCAATGCACTCCTCCTGATTTTTAAAAACGGCATGCTCTATTGCTTAGCATTCACACCAAATCCCCAATACAAAGATTCCACAGTACTCGGGTGTCAATCTGAGGTCAGATTCATATTGATGAAAACCAAACACCCAGTACCCATCATCGTGTTTGGGGTAGTCACTAGCAATAGTAATGTTATGACCAAATTCATCTTCCCACATGGCCTCATAGTCAATAAAGAGGTTGCTCAGTTGGCTGGGGCTGTAGAATACACCAACCGCACCTCTGCAGAGGAGTAAAAAAAAAAAACACCCACCCAACGAGTGTCCTATCTTTGACACTAAATAATATGATGGTAAGGTCCCAGTAATGTTGGAGCTTTGGGGATTGCAGAGTACCCTTTCATTGTTATCACTCCCAGGTCCACTCTGGCCCAGCATGGTAACACCTGATAGGGTCCTATCTATGGGTCAAATAGAATTAAACTGCATACTTATGCTAAAGTGAATTGTTTGAAATAGAACTGTTTTGACATTCAACTGTGTGTGGACAAAAACTATAATTATACTAAACTGAAATGTTTAAATTAGAACTGTTTGATTAAACTGAATAGCTTGTTTTTGACAAACTGTGTACTGATGCTAAACTAAATTGTTTGAAATAGAACTGATTATTTGTATACAAATGAATTTGGGATTAAATAACCTACAGAGGTTGATATACCATAAAACCCAAATAACCAACCATTCAATAAAGAGGCTTACATGAAGTGCCTGGGGGAAGTAGGACTACCCTGGATCAAGATTTTGACTGCTGGAAGAGCCTACATCTGGCAACAGGACTGTGCCATGACACACAAATAGGAAAACCCCATTTTGACCGAGAAAACTTCTGCAACTAGATCACACCTAACATCTGGCTGCCTAACCCTTCAGATTGAAATCCCCTTGTTTATTATGTGTGGGACACAGTTGAGCAAGAAACCAACAAATCTTCATGCAACACCTAAGATGAACTGAAGGCAAGAATAACAGCAGCATTTATTAATTTAAACAAGAAAACCATCAAAAAGGCTTGCAGGAGATTCTGAAGTCATCTGGAGGTTGTAATTGAAGTCAATGGCAATTTCTTTGAATAAATGTAATCAATAGTATTTCAAGATATTTTCAAAGAATTTTGATTATATATCTAACATGTTGGTGTTATTTACATTTTTGTGTGATTCAGACAATAACTGACCAAACACACACATTTTTACACACACACACACACTGCAATGGCTATTGTCATAGAAAACGTACACAGAGACTCAAGTACAAATTCTGGGCAAGGATGGTAGCATTTCACATAGTGTTAATACACTTGGAAAAGGTATGAATCCAACTATATTCCCTTCTGTTATGAGTAAATAATTGAGCAAACCAAGCTCTAAACTTCGGTAAAGCAGTTACAGAAAGAAAAAGTCTGAATTCAACCCTATTAAACAGCTTAAAATTGAGATTGTATCACATCCTATTTAGGCAGAGGAATTGTATGCATGTAACATTTTTGTCATATATAAGTAGAAAAGTGGATAAACCAAACACTTACAACAATAGGTTTAATAGTGATATTTCATTCTTTATTCAAAGAAGAACTTCTTCAGACTCTTCTTCCTTGAATAAAGAATGGAATATCACTACTAAACCCATTTTAAGTGTTTGGTTTATCCACTTTTTTATCATGTCAGATTTAACAAAATCTACCATTATACATATATATATATATATAAAATGTAGCATTCTCTTTTAAACATGTTAGCTTAAATAGGACAGATACTTCATTTCTATTTGTTCATCATTGATCTGTTCAAGTCTTCATATGAGTCATTTGACAATGGGATAGAATGAATTCAAGAGAAATGCCATATCCACCCCCAAGTACTTTCAGTCCCAGCTAGAGCCATTTTCAGTGGGGGAACAACCAATGAAATGATAAACAATGACAAGTCATATACATCTAAATAAAGAGTAGAAAGAAGAGCAAGTAGGAGGGAAATTTATGAAATGAAAGAACTTTACTGAAGGTAAAAGTAAAAATTAGCAGGGAAAAAGGTTAAAAGGTTAAAAGGCATTTCAGAAGAGGCTGCTACATTCGAAGTTAATCTTGTCTAAAATAGTCAACACTTTAAAAGACATTTGTGCATCTCCTCCAAATACAGAAAAATACTAAAAAGGAAAACACTTCTATATTACACAAAGAAAATAAAAACAAACTCCAAAATCTTGAAGCTCTTTATATAAAGATTGATAAACCTTCCTAAATCAAGATCAATTTCGAATGTAGCAGCCATGTACTGAAATGCAATTAAACTCTTTTTCGCACCAATTCTTCTTATTGCCAGTAAATACTTTTCTCCTGTAAATTCTGATTCCACTTCTTTCTCTTACTCTTTATATAAAGTCATATGATTTGTCTGTGTTTGTCATTTCACTGTTCATTCCCCCAAAGATTACTCCAGCTACGGCCAAAAGTACTTTGAAAAAATATGGCACTTTCTTGAATTCATTCCATTCAGATATCAAACGACTCATACCAAGACTTGAATGTATCAAAGATAAAATAGGCAGAAACAAAGTGTCTATCCCATTTAATCACATGCACACACACATTTCATATATATATATATATATATATATATATATATATATATATATATATATATATATATATACAATTATATATACATACACTTCACATAATTCCAATAAAATATGAATTATCTTTATAAATAATGTAACCCTAACCCAGCAAATCTAGTACCTCATATTTAGTAATATAAATAATAATAATAATAATAATAATAATCCTTCCTTTAAAATTAAATTATAGTTTCAAGTAATTACTAATACAAATGACGTAACCAGCTTACCTCCAACTTTTTTTAGGAGAGTCTTATTTCTATGCAAAAGAAACAATCATTATATTCTACGATGGTCATTAGTAATTTGAATTACATTAAGAATGAATTAATACAAAAAAGACATAGGTGGATCAAAGCAATTCAAGAACATCAGGTATTTCATTTTAAATCAAATACTTTCTTTTTTCATCAATAAAACTTTCTTAACCAACATATATATATATATATATATATATATATATATATATATATATATATAGTCGAGGGTGACCCGAAGGCTCCCTTTTCGATAGCTTACTACACCAAGGTGTAGGGGAGGGCGCTACTCCTTTCCCTGAAACCAACATATAGAGGCTATTTACTTTTCAAAATAAGTAAGTAAAGTTAGTGACCTTAGTCGAGGGTGACCCAAAGGCTCCCTTTTCAATAGCTACTACTCCAAGGTGTAGAGAAGGGCACTACACCTTCCCTGGATTGCACCACTTTACCCTTAATGCTTACCTTATAATGCTGAGTGTTAAGCAAGGTAGCATCAAATACCATTTTTTGAGTCTTTGGTATGACTCAACTTAGGATTGAACCCAGGTCTCTCGGACCATTGGCGAACACTCTACTCATTAGGCCAATGGCCATGTAAAACCTAATTAAGATACTTACACTAATGATACAGTTTTATAAAAAAATACTTGATGTCTATTATTAAGGCTTTCATCACCACCAGGTGTTAGTCAGAGTGTCAAAAACAAGAGTTTCCTTATCATACTTTAATCTTTTCTGTTGGCCACCATCAAGTCCAGATTTAGCAGCTTGCTGCTCTTATCAGTTGATTGATTTTAATGGCATGCTAATCCCACTGGGGCTATTTCATGCCCAGAGGTTAGGGAATCACATGAATTGCTCATTTATATTCACGTTTTTCATGTAGTTGTTAAAGAATTTGTTGCAGTTATAAGAGATCAAGTACTCCAATCTAATATGAATAATTTGCCAATAGATCTATTTTACCCATAGATAAGACAAATAGGTTCTATCACTCCAGGTTAGAGTAGACCTGGGAGTAATGGCAATGATGGGGTACTCTACACTCACCAGAGCTCCTGAACATAAGCCTCAATACCAGATGCAATTTAGTGTCTTACCCAAGGCACCCCTTTTGACAGTGGGAGTAGGGTGGAAGCCTTACCCCCTCAGGAGGATTCAGTCAATGAATTCTAAGCCTCATTCTTATGGAAAAATGTCAATGACAAAGCATTTGTCTATCCCCTTTCTTGTTAATTTAATGATTTGAAACAACTTAATCATTGTTGCTACTATAAATGAAAATATCTCACCAAACAAGTGTCAATATATCGACTACTGCCTTGATATATGCAGTTACTAGGGGTGCACATATACTCTTAGTTGCAGTAATGAACTGCAAATGTTTCTCAACCCTGTATTACAAGTGTTCATATTTTAGATTATATTTTTTTTAAATTTTTAGTACTATTTCTTTTATAGATAACATAAATATATATATATATATATATATATATATATATATATATATACACATATATACATACATACATATATATATATATATATATATATATTTTAACTGCATATCTTGTAACCAATACTGGAAAGTAAATAAATAAAACCAAGTAATCAAGTGTTGCAGAATACGTCAATTTGGCCAGCAAGCCCCAGGGTCGAGTAAAGCTGTTTACCAGAGATTCAGGTTTGCCATTTTTATGCTCACTAGTATTGATTTTGCCTCATTGGATAAAAATCAATACTCCCAAAATATTGATTATTCTACATAACCAGTCTTCAAGTCTTCATATGGTGTAGAGAATATTTTCAGATATTTAAATTTTTTAAATAAATAAAAAAAAAAAAAAAAAAAAAAAAGGTGATAATCTCTCAAACAACTAATTTTTATCTATGCTTAATAGAGTGCTGAAAAGTTCTGACCCAACCAAGAAAGGATTTTATTTTATCTGATACTAATTTAAACAGAATTATATATTTCTAATATTTTGTGTGAGAGTTTTTTGAACTGTTGTTTTCATCTTTAATTGTCGTCATTTTGGCTGCTGTATCCTCGGCCTTCCTCAGGTGTCTGTTGTTTATCAGGACATAAAAATGATTCAACCTGGGAAATCATTTTTAAAGTTTGCCAGTTAATCAAACAACGCATTCAAAAAAATGAAGATGTTATTCAAATAATGATGTTATTTTTTTTTTTCACGCCTATCAATCCGAGAAACATCACAAAAAGTTTCTCAAGAAGTGTCGTAAAATGAATTTGAAATGTAAAATCGAATGGCATCAGTTATTCTTGATATTTTTAAAGTAATTTTCTTTAAAAACAATTTGATTTGGCCCTTTCAATTATTGGTCTCCAAATTGTGTTCATTTCTATACTTGGTCAACTCAAGAGGTCAACATGGCCCAACATATGTACTGCTTCAAAAATTCAGACAGATTATATAGTTCTATGTAATTATTTCTATTTAATGATAATGTCCTATAAGCTGGGGCTGTAGGCTATGCTGACTGCACCTCTGCAAAGGGATAAGATCCCCACTCTAATGTGACCATGTGGCTGGGGCTGGCAACCCAAAATGTTAGAGGACATGATCCTTGAGGCTGAGCAGTCTATGGCCCAACAACCAAAGAGGTCATGTGGCCTGCAACCTTCCACTTTGGCCCTTACTGGGCTAGACAGATGGTCAAAAAGTGTGATCTGATCATTTCAAGCCCTAGCACCTATATGATTGTACCAACCTTATTTTAACTTAAAAGATGCTTGAAGATGGTGTCTTGAGGTCGATTACACCGAGATAGCAATACTTAAAATCATTTAACTGTGTGCTATTATTTTATTACTAGTTTTACTTCATCTAATTGTTGTTGCTTTTGATCACAACATTCTGGATCAATACACAGTTATTTTATTAGTTTTTCTCTATCATCTTTTTCCATCATAATACTGTCAAATATACAAAGAACCATCAAAAAGTATCAGAACCAAATCATTCAATTTATTTTGATACTGAAATTTAACCATTAAATAAAAACTTGACCACTACTGAGGAACTTCTTTAATATAGCAATGTTGTTTATCTAAATGGATCTGTGCCAATTCTCAAGTGAGGTCTCTTCTTAGTCAAGTGGCTAACATGCTGAACTGCAATATCATAGAAAGAGAGTTTACACTGCAGTCAGGTCATTACGTTCACTTTCAGACATACCTTAGTGAAAGGTATGAACCCTCTTGTCCACCTATCTATCAATTGAATACTACCACTATTATCCTTCTACAAAGATAGCATTAAATAACCAACAAATGTTGATATGCAATTAAAAAAAGAAACCAGATCAAGCCAATTCTCAATACTTTTTTAATAGTAGGTTTTTTGCAAAACACTAGATTGTAAAAGTGCGACATAATCCACACTCACCAGAAATAGCGGCTTTCTTCTTTCCTAAACTGAAAATTCATCTTAAAGATAAGATTGGTGGATGAGAGGACCATCAAAGAAACAATTGTACAGTTTTGAACCCTCTTAAAACGGTGCTACAGCCAATAAGAAACTCATTGGAATCAGTGTGCCAAATGTAGAGGGGACCATTTTGAAAAAAAAATTTCATTGTCAATTCCTATCCTGTTAAATACAGCTTTAATTTTGATCTCTCCCTTTCTTTCTTTTCTATTTCTCTGTTTCATGACCCCTCCATCTTTTTATTTTTAATTATCTATTTCCTCCTATGCTGAACTTTTGAAAACTTAGAATAATGAGTTATTTCTGAAATAAGAAAAAATATCATTTTTGAATCCATTTTCAGTGTTTCAGTTTATCCACTCTTCCACTTATTTTTCTCATCTTCATTGATTTGGTTTGGTTTCTTTGTTTAATGGCATATCAACCTTTTTTAGGTTATCTAATGCCAAAGCCATTCCCCTAGAAGAACAGTAGAGGTATTATTTAACCCATAGCTGGGAGGATAAGGGGTTTCATACCTTTCCCAAGGGTATTTTCCCAAAAGTGAACATAATAGTGCGACTGGAGTACAAACTCGCTTACTACGATTCTGCAGTCCATTGCTTTAACCATTACACCATGAGGACACCCTGTACTCTTAACATTTCAAACAAGCAATATGCATAAGGAAAGTCTATCACAAAAGTTGAGATTCTTCATAGAGAGAAATACTAATGAAAGAAATTTTTTAAAAAAGAAGGGGAGGAGAGAAGACATAATTAATAATAAAAATACTTCATCAAAGGATTCAGGTAACTATACAGAGTCGTTCCTTAGCCTTGCCTGGGAATTTTCCACATGTGAGACACATTACTGATTAAGTTAGCTTGTTGAGATGTTGAGAGGATGAAAAAAAAAAAAAAAACAGATTAAATTCATCCAGTGAGCAGAAAAAAGAAAAAAGAAAAAAAAAAAAAAAAAAAAAAAAATCAGATTAAATTCATCCAGTGACCCAAAAAAAAAAAAAAAAAAAAAGAAAAAAAAAGGAGAGAGAACCTGTGGGGTAATAGCAGTCTAAAAAGATAAAAAATCTTCAAACTTGAGAAAGCAATTATAGGATGCCAAGAAAGTAATGAGTAATTTTGTTTTATTTTTCATTGTGCAACTCGACCATCAAAAGTGACACACCCTGTAAATGGGGCTTAGAATACACTGACTGTATCCCCTGCAGATGGAGATAACCTGGGTATGACCCTAAACTGCATTAGATGATCAGGTTAAAGTTGTAGAGTACCACTTCATTGCCATTACTCCCAGACCCACTCTGTCCTAGAGTGGTAATAGCTGTTAGATATAGTTGACCTATAGATGGGACCAGGTTTTAAAATCAATCTTTTTATTTGAAAGAATCTTGCACAAAAAAAAACCCTCTTAAGAAACAACAACACAAAAAATGTAAATATGAACATACAATTCCTTTATCTTTAGGGGGTATCCTCATGGTGTAATGGTTAAAGCGATGGACTGCAGAATCATAGTACACGAGTTCGTACTCCAGTGGCGCTATTACATTCACTTTCGGGCAAATATCCTTGGGAAAGGTATGAACCCCCTTATCCTCCCAGTTATGGGTTAAATAGCACCACTACTGTTCTTCTAGGAGAATAGCTTTGGCATTAAATAACCTAGAATGGTTGATATGCCATTAAACAAAGAAACTAAACCAAACCAAACCTTTATTTTTATGGTGGGTTGACATCTCATTAAAATCAATCCATCTATCAAATCAATTATAAGTGATATGATTACAGAATTATAAGACCTAAGTAAAAATGATGAGGCCTTTGTGAGAGACCAGTTGGCCAAGTAAAAATAAGCACAACTCACATTATTCCAAACTAGCTACAAAATGGCTGGATGCAACCGTGTTATGATCTAACTGAATGCCCTTTGGTTTACAAAGGAGCTGTGGCAAACAGTATCACAAAAACAACCCTGTTAAAAAACAAACAAATAAATAAAAAAAAATGTAGTAATCAGGGGTTGCTTAACAGTCAGAAAGCTTGATTCAGGACACTTTTTGCATATCACCATCCAGCACAAACGTCTCTAGCTTAGAAATGTCTCCTGAATTGTCTCTTCCAATCGGCTGGATATATCGTCTCTCATCAACCGCAATGATTGAGTTTGCTCCTGACACTGCAGCTGTCTGTCTTTTTTATAGGCTTAGACCTTTGCACACATCTTGGTCTCATGATAATCCGAGACCATGAGTTCTTAAAACATGTTAGCACAGCCATTTTCGCTTTTGCATGCCAGGCACACATGAGCACGTTTTTCTGAGGGTAAGTCCATTTCTCTTTTACAAAAAAAAAAAAAACAGCTGATCCATACTGACCCAGAACACATGTGAAAATATTCAATTCCAGTGTGCCTCTCAGAGTTCACGTTCAACCAAGTAATCTAGGATTTTACAAGTTCGTTTTATTAAGTGTTTCACATAAATGGAAGATAAGAATATCAAGCAAGTATATCTGGCAGAATTTTGAGCCAAAAAGAATATTCCTGTGGTACCACAACTTCATTACTCTCTTGATCCAAGTCCCTGTGAGAATATCTTGTTCCTAAAAACTAAAATCCTACTTTCTGATCAATATTTGGGAACTGGTGAAAACATGAAATATCATGAAAGTAATATCAATTGAAGTCCTCTAAAAACTATTTCTCGGAGTGAGAACAATGTATTTGCTTTTATCTATAAATATTTGAGATGAGGCACCTAAAGAAGGCTGGAGAGTACAACAGCCAAAACGTTCCAAGTATAGCAAACAAGATGGGTATCGTAGTCTACAATGTATAAAGACTAATAATATATTTGTTGCTGAGATAGCTTTCTGAGGGAACTATATTGAAATATGTAATTAAGTAAACAAACATTTTTACATATTCCGTTTCATTTTCTAGAGAGACCTAGCAAAAATTTACTCCTTTGGTAATCCTAACAAGAGACATGTCTGTCTGTCTGTCTGTCTGTCTCTCTCTCTCTGCACTTGGACTGTCAGAGATAGGTATCAAGTAGCTAAAAGGAAACCCATTTCATCACAGTGGTTGCTTGTCCTAAGAAAAAATTTAGAAACCATTTTTAAGCGAATACCATTTCTCTAAACCAGGAAAATGTCATTCAATAAATAAGGGGAAAAAAATTTTTTTGCTTATGAAAAGAATTTTAAAAATATATTCAATTGCAAGAATTTTTTTCAATGAATGTAAACTCTGAATTGTTTGGAATTGGTTTGTTGCAAAAATATTTCTCCATTCCTGAACAAAGGTCTGTCATCAAATTTTTGGTGGCTGAGAAGAATAAATAAACCACATGAAATTTAAAGAAGAATGTGTGATATGTACAGAGAACCATGTTTTAGTCAAAAAAATGTTTACAAATGGGTTAAACATGGGTTTGCCACTACAAATAGAACAGAGGTCTTTCATCAAATATTTGTTGGCTGGGAAGTGCAAACCATGTGAAATTTACAGAAGAATGTATGATCTGTATCGAGAAGTATGTTTTAGTCAAAAAAAATATTTACAAACTTGAGTTTGCAACAAATCTAAGTAGAAAGATAGTGGGTTTTTGACTCCATGGAATGACTCTCTAGAAAGGAAAAACTGAGCACAGTGGTCAGTAAAAAAGGTCATGCAGTCTTCAGGGATATGATAACACTGCTTCTCCTTAGGTAAAATTCATCCTATTTATTGAATAAACCTTGTGATGAAATTACATGATTATTCAAAAATATTAATTTATAGGGTATTTTGAGGGTGTTAGATCTCCAAATGAAACTAAATCTATCTTCTGCATATTATACTCCTTAGAAAAGAGATTGTAAGCTGCAGTGAATAAATGATAAAAACAAATAAAATATCCTTTAAATATGAATAATTATCATGAGCTTTAATAAAAGCGATGGTACATCTTTTAAATAATGACCATCTTACAACCCATATGTAATATGGGCCACTACTTATGACTAAAGTTGGCAACCATGATCAAGGGTGACCCAAAGGCTCCCTTTTTCAATAGCTACTACATCAAGGTGTAAAGGAGGGCACTACTCCTTTCCCTGAGTTGCTCCACTTTACACTTGGTACATACCTTATAATACTGAGTGTTAAGCAAGGAGTATTAAGTACCATTTTTTGAGTCTTTGATATGACTTGACCTGGAATTGAACCTTGAACCCCCTAGACTAATGTTTGTCTATTTTTAATAATGAACATCTTAAAAGCTATATGTAATATGGCTAAATACTGCTAGTCAAAAAGGGAAAATATTTTACATCAGATCTCCAGAAAGCAGCTATAAAATCAGTCTAAACTCCACTTGATATGAAATGTCTCTACTGATTCGATCTTCAAAGAGTCAAGCTTCATCAAGAAATATGACTTACAAAGACACAGCTATTATGGAAAATAAATTATTGGTTAAATCTTTGAGAATAGAGTGATTGAAAATATTGTGCAGATTGGATCAGGATATTACTTGCCGAGGATGGAACTGATTTGAGCAGAAAATTTTGAGAAGGATAATTGAATAAGTTCCAGAGTGATTCAAATGCTTTACAATATTTTGGTAATATGAGACATGATTCTGTAGATGCTTTTACCAAGGTCATGAAGGTGATGAACTACACTGAACTTGGAGATGCCAAGCTCGCCTGATACTCTCCAGATTTGCCTCTATGGCTTATAGGACGGCCTCGAGCCAACAATTTTAGGTTTGCCTGATCATCAAGGTTCTTGCCACATGAGTGAAATTTTTTAACTATCTGAATACAGTATAGATGAACTACACCTTAAATCAAACAAGTGTTTTGGGTTGCTTACATGGCATTATGGTTCAGTTTGAACTTGTAAAGCATTAGTTTCCAAATTAGATGATGTCACACATTATCTGTGCAACTTTGAAGTCATTCATGGAATGAAGCAATACACAATGTGTCAGTGCACCAACTACCACAATACTAAGAATCACGGCAGGCACTTACCACAGTTTAAACAGCTTCAGTCATGTGATATGTGCCACAAACTAGCAGGTGCCTAAATATTACAAAATCTTTGACTCACAAGTGAAAGGAATCAGTTAGCAAAGTTCTTCATATACAAGTGCAATGAAAATGAGCTAAAATTTTAATTTTTTTTGTCTATAATAATTTACAATCAAAAGATTCTGTCCTAAAATTTCTAATAATATTTCTTTGAACCATAATCATTTTTTCTTTGAGAAAATTCTTTAAATCTGAAAGAAGGAAAGAGAAATTGGGAGAGACAAAGTATTATGTAGAGGGGGGAGTAGAAAGAGAAATGTACAATAATAATAGAGGGAGGTAGTAAGAGAAGAACAGATGAGTAGAATGAGGGGATATAGACAATAATAGAAAGAAAGAGAAACAATGAGAAGGAAATGTGAGGAGGAGGAGGAAGAAGAGGAGAATGACAATAATAGCAATAAGAAGGAAAAGGAGAGACAACAATAATGACAGGCAGAAGAAAGAGTGACAGAAAAGAAAGAAAGATAAGGAAACTACATTAAAGACAAGAAGGGAGAGGAAAGGGAGAGGAGGAGAAGGAGTAAAGGGAGACAGATGCTAAAACTTGCAGCAGATAAACAGAATAGTTGGCGACCATAGTCGAGGGCAACCAGAAGGCTCCCTTTTAAATAGCTACTACACCAAGGTCTAGGGGAGGGTGCTACTCCTTTCCCTGGATTGCTTCACTTTACCCTTGATATGTACCTTATATTGTTGAGTGTTAAGCAAGGAGGTATCAAATACCATTTTTAAAGTCTTTGGTATGACGCAACCTGGGATTGAACCCAGGTCTCCTGGATTATTGGCAAACACTACCCTACTAGGCCAATGAGCCGGTTTGAACAGAATAGATGGGTAGAAATCCATAAAGATTTAATAGGAAAAAGATATTGTGAACAAGGTAAAGCAGAGAGAGAGAGAGAGAAAAAGAGTTCCCAAAGATGATAAAGAGAGAGGGGAAGGATATATATTTACAGAAAAAAGAAACAAGGAAAAAGATGATAAAGGGTGAAAGCACAGGAAAGAAGAGTGAGAGAGTTCACCAATTTACCCACCATTCTTACAACCCTGCTCCCACTGTTACTGCCACCCACCATAATCAGAGTCTTTGTAAACAAAGCTATTGTAAAATAAATAAATAAATAACAAAAGGTTTGCCTGGACCCAGAGTAGGTTGCATGGCAGCTTTTCTCATTAGGGAATCTATACAATCAATAAAATATTCAGGCGCTGGTTGAGAAACAAGGAATCCCACCACCACCATAAGTCTAATACTGCATCCCTGCTTATTAACCCAAACTAGAACAAACATTTTTTTAAAACCAGATTTCATAATCCAGATAATCATTTTTAGATTTTCAGTAATATCAGCTTGGTTTAGATGTTCTGTAGATTTACAGCAAGATTCAAAAATTATTCAACCAAGAATGAAAAGAATACAAGCATTCAGTTAAGTCAATAATTTTTTTTTTTTTTTTGGTATCAACTTACATCAAATTTATATATTTACAGCTGGATTCAGAAATTATTAGATGGAAAATGAAAAGAATACAAGACTTCAGTCTAAGCAATGATTATATTAAATTTTGTGAAAATAGATTAGTTTTTTTTTCCAGCCTCATATTTAGGATATTTTTTTAAATGATCAATAACAGGAGACAACATCTACAGTTTTAAAAAAGATAATTAACATTCAAAGAATCATTCTAAACAACTGAATTCTCCCTCATACATTTCATTTGGTAGATTCTTTAGTTTTTTTGGCTTTTTTATTGTTTTATTTTGGTTTTTCTGTTAAAGATGAGAAGAATTCCATTTCCAAAAATAAAATTTCTGTTTGAGACTAGTCAGAACGAAGTCTTACAATCTTAACTAAGCTTTCTTGATATCTTTCTTCCTTATGCAAGATTCACACAAACAGCTTCTTCCCAACAACAGCTGAAACATAGCATAAACTCTCCCATGAGTATTTCAAACAGTACATCTTCAGCACTTTAAGCTTAAGGTCAATAAATACCACTTTGGGCTAGAATGGACCTGAGAGCGATAACAACATTCCCCAAAGCTCCAGTATTACTAGAGCCTCACAATCAGCTATGGGTAAAATAGTTGAGTAAACTGGACACTCTAGCCTTGGTAGGGCAACTAGTCTAGGAGAAGGAAAAACTCAAAATTCAAAACAGAGTGTTATTCAAAGAATTTGTGGCCCACTTGTACACCTCTCGTCTATTAATGTAACGGGATATGGCAGGTCCAAATTATAAAGAGAACAAGAAGCTAATTCCTGGGGAAGAAGAGAGAGAGAGAGAGAAGAAAAAAGTTTTAAAAGCAGAGAGTCTACAGGAACAGCCAGCCAGTCACAGAGGAATGACTATGAAAAAAATCCGGAGGTCCAAAAACTTCTGTGAAGGAATGGAACCACCGGAAAAGGATATGTCCTCCCTCCAACACCAGGTAAAAGTAACCAGATAACTAGGGTTCGAAAGCAAGTTAACAGCCAGACATGAAGAGGTAAAGATATGAGTTGAACACCAGCCAGGAAGATTTAAAGACAGACAAAAATTGTTGTCCTCATTTTGTGGTGACCTCCAAAAAGAGGTCTCACACCAGACAGGAACCTGTGAAGATGAAACCAGCAAACAAACATGTTAGAACTACAACAGAAAATGAGAAGGAAAATTTAAGGTCCGTGTCTGCCTCTTCTCTTTCTTCTCATGATATGTTCTTTGTCAAGCACATGGTGATACGAATAGCTGTGTGTAAACGTAGTGGTACATTATCAAGCTCATCACAAAATGTGTAGCTGGTTCGAGACCAACCTTCACCACTGTAAATAAATCATTTGTCTAGTTCATTTGCTAAGCCAAAACTTAGTAAAGTATATTGTCAATACTAATGGACAAACATCATAATGAATCTTAGTAGTTAAAAAAAACAAAAACAAAAAAAAACTGTTATATATGAGGGACCAAACATTCATTTAAAAGATGTAAATGGTAGAACTGCTTCCATGGGTGATTTGTTTAGAATGGTGTAGTAGCTTGTGTAGAACCAGCCATATTTTTTATATGGGTGCCACAGATTCTCTATACAATACTATTTAAGTTTCAAATTCACTTTTTCTTCCTTCTAGACTGGGTTGCCTTACCAAGGATAAAGGGCAGTGTCTGCTCTACTATTTTACCCATTGCTGAAATAAGAGATTTTTTTTGCCTTTCCCAAAGGCATTAACGAAAAAGGTTTGGTTTGGTTTGGTTTTATAGCATATCAATCATTGTTGGTTATTTAAAGTCAAATCCTCTTTATTCATATATATTAATTATACGGGGTTTGGTTTGGTTTGGTTTTATAGTATATCAACCATTGCAGGTTATTTAATGCCAAATCCTCATTATACATATGTATTAAATATACGAGGTTTGGTTTGGTTTGGTTTGGTTTTATAGCATATCAATCATTGTTGGTTATTTAATGTCAAATCCTGTTTTTACATATTAAATATATGATTTGTTAATGTTTTGTAGATACACAGTTAAATAATCAAATACTTCTATTTCCTAACAATTCAATTTAGCAACAAAGTTAAATCATTCCAAGTATTGCTATGTATAATTAGCAATTCAATTAAACATCAGTCATTTGTTTATAAAGCAGTTCAATTTCAAACAATTCAATTTTGTAAAAGTCATTTGTTTGCATTCAGTTTAAATATCAAACAGTCCTATTTGACCCATAGATATGATCCTGTCAGGTGCTACCATGTCAGCCAGAGTGAACCAGGAAGTAATGGCAATGAAGGAGTACTCCGCATTCCCCAAAGCTCCAGCATTACTGGAGCCTCACCATCATATTGTTTAGTGTCATATCTAGGACACTCGTTGGGCAGGGTTCTCACTCCTCAGCAGAGATGCAGTCAGCACATTGTACAGCCCCAGCCAACTGAGCTGAGTGCAAAAAGAAATGTAAGCAAAGAAAGACCAAAACAAAAGCATAAATTTGCATAACCCCTCCACCATAGACAGCATACAATAAAAGATCAATTTTTATTCAAGCAGAGTACATCTGATTTGAATTTCTTTTTCTTCTACTGGATTAGTTGACATATTAAGGATAATGAGCCCATTCTAGCTTATTTACCTAGGAAAAGAAGAGATGGATTTATGCCTTTTCCAGGGAGCATTAGTGTAAAATGAAATGTAAATAGCTTCATTCAGGATTTGAACTTGGCTTGATTAGTCCATTTTTTATGACGATAACCATTACACTAGATGCAAGTCCACAGAACAAAAGAATTTCTTTATAGAAGTGTACATTATATCTAGAGAATATAAGTAAAAGTAAAGTTGGCGACCATAGTCAAGGGCGACCAGAAGGCTCCCTTTTCAATAGCTACTACACCAAGGTGAAGAGGAAGGCGCTACTCCTTTCCCTGGATTGCTACACTTTACCCTTGATAGGTACCTTATATTGTTGAGTGTTAAGCAAGAACGTATCAAGTACCATTTTTAAAGTCTTTGGCATGACTCGACCTGGGATTGAACCTAGGTCTCCTGAACCACTGGCGCTACACAGCCCAACCCCCTCAAAAAAAAAAAAAAACCCCTGCAAATTCTATTTTCTGAATGAGTCAATGAACAATACGAGTTATCAATAACCTAGACATTTATATGAAATATAAACCCCAGTCGAACTATTACATTTACTTTTGGACTAATACCCTTTGGGAAAGGTATGAAACCCCATATTACTGTACCAGCATTCCACTAGCCAAACAATTGAGTGATTTGTTTTGTGTCATCTCATCCTCTTGTATTATTTTATGCTTGTTGGCGGTTGGTGAATAAATCGTTACATTGTTCCATGTCATTATCATTTTGTCACTTCAAGGATTTCTGTCTCATTCTTTTATTTCCAGTCTGTTCAAGCAGATCTTGCAGGAGATGATTTTATGTGAAAGATATTCATATGTTCTGACATCCTCCTGGCTTGTAACACCATCTAATACAAATAATTTCTAAACAGATAAATTTTATCTACCAATGGGGTCCCAACTGGTACTATCACTCCAGGTTAAAGTGAGCTTGGGAGTAATAGCAATGAAAGGGTACTACATCTTATCCAAATCTGGAGTCTCATAACTAAATACTATTTAGTGTCATATCCAGGACACTTAAAAGAGTGTCTATTCAGAGAGAAAAAGATGGGATACTGTGAGAACCAAATTCCCTAGTCATGGTCAGCAAGTCTACATTGGCAACTATTATATCACCTTATCTCTTACATGCAAATTGTCTAAGGAAGCTAGTCACAGTTCCACTTTTGAACACACTGTTCTCTTTCTGGCAGCAATATTGTCTAAATTGATTATCGGTGAGTAACAAACATTTATATATATATATATATGAAAATGTACAGAGATGAAATATTCAAGGTCTTCAGAGAAGGATTCTTTTTTATTGATTTATTTGCCAACCTTGAATGTTTCAGTTTTTAGACCTTCATTAGGACACATGAGTTATTAAATAAAGTAAAAAAAGATGAAAGTTTAAAAATATTCTATTTCTATCATTGGTAGCATTCCATTTCAAATTTGTGTAATGTAATTAGCATCCCAAAATTTATCTAAAAAACATCTATATTGTATCAGTCTATCCTACCTATTATAAACATTTCATAACATATGTTTTTATCAATGTTCGCCTTCTTTACATGTATTTGTTTATCTATTTATTTATCTAAGTATATATAAACATGAATCCAAATTATTTTCAATAAGGTATTTATAAACTTTTCAGCAGCAATCTGACCAAATTAAGAGACGAATTGAAAAAACTGGGTTTCCCACAGTACTGTAGTTTGAAATGATACTAGATTCAACAATTAATATCTTCAAATATTTAAAAAATAAAGTTGTGATGAGTTTCCAAAACATGTCTGACCAAACCATTATCTTCCCTTTTTTAAAATTGCTAATGTGCTCGTAAATTCGTTTTTCAAAATATTTCATTTGCATTTTTTTTTTATTACAATCGAGATATGGAATTTCATAAACCCGAGCTCTGGATTTTGATGTGGGTATTGTTATCTTTATTATCAATTAAATTCTGAAATGTCTTTTGAAGAGTTAGTAACTTTAATTCCAAGTTCTTTTTTTTTTTTTTCGATGATATTTGTCGTTGAATTGTTGAAATAATTATTGAATGCTAAGAGTATTTGCAACTAAATATTTTAGAGGGGTGTCCTCGTGGTGTAATGGTTAAAGCGATGGACTGCGGAATCGTAGTAAGCGAGTTTGAACTCCAGTTGCACTATTACGTTCACTTTCGGACAAATACCCTTGGGATGGGTATCAACCCCCTTATCCTTCCAACTTTGGGTTAAATAGTATCATTGTTCTTCAAGAAGTATGATTTTGGCATTAAATAACCCACAAAGGTTGATATGCCATTAAACAAAGAAACCAACACCGAAACCTAAATACTTTATAAATAGCATGTAACTTTATATAGAACATAGTAACTGTTAAAAGTGTCCTTTAAGCAAGTACATGGTCATCGATTCACAACAACTCACACTTAAAAACTGTGACCAAAAGACAACTGAAAACCAAAAATTTAAAAGAGATGAGAAATTTCGGATGGTTGGCAGTTCAGATGTCTGCAGGTCCTGATATGCTGTAAAATAATGATTGTTATCTCTCTCTCTCTCTCACACATTAGGGGTTCTTCCTAGACAGCACCTACCTCTTCATCTAAAAGAGACTGGGTTTATTGCCAGGCACCTGAAGCAACCTTAAAGAAGAATACATACAGGACTAAGCAATTTTTAACATTGCTTCTTGAGAGGCTTGCTTCCTGCAAGGTTTCCTTATTAAACAAACCTTGTTTCATGTACTAACATCTTGGGGGCTTGGTTAGAGAGCTTCTCAGTCTCTGCAATTGACAATAATAACAAAATAAAGACCAAGGCTCAACTATGAAATTAATCAGATGGAAGAACAAACCCCTAAACAGACCACCTTATTATCATACAGACAAAGGTAAGAGGCAAGAAATCTGTTCAAATGTCTATCACAGTACAAATACTAGGGAAACCCCAATTGGCTGAGGAGGTAGACTGTAGAATATACAGATTGCATCTCTGCAGAAAGATAAGACCCTCCCTTCCAATGAAAGTCCTGATATGACACTAAACCATGTGATGATGAGGCTCCAGTTCTGGAGTATTGAGGAATGTGGAGTACCCTTTTTATTGTCATTGCTTCAAGATCCACTCGGACTCAGAGTAGTAGAATCTGTTAGAGTCCCATCTATGGGTCAAATAGATTTATTAGTATTAGATAGAATTAAATAATTATGAGCATTTCTCTACAGCAAAAAAAAAA
This sequence comes from Sepioteuthis lessoniana, assembly GCA_963585895.1. Lineage (NCBI taxonomy): Eukaryota > Metazoa > Mollusca > Cephalopoda > Myopsida > Loliginidae > Sepioteuthis > Sepioteuthis lessoniana. The sequence goes on along the minus strand of CAUZXS010003077.1, from coordinate 56,231 downwards.
AGAAAAAAAAAAAAAAAGAACAATTTTAAATAGAATTATTAGTCTTGGATAACAATACTTGAAACCATTGAATTGTGTGCAAACAAATCAGCTCTGGCATGTTTAAAAATGTTACCTACAAGCTATCCACTTAAAAATCATTCATATATATATATATATATATATATATATATATATATATATATGTGTGTGTGTGTGTGGATGGTTGGTTGGTTGTTTGGCTTTTATGGCATATCAATGTTTGTAGCTTATTTAATGCCAAATCCATTTTTATGCAAATAATCAGTTCTATTTCAAACAATTCCCTTTAGCCTGAGTACACAGTTTAATTGTCAAAAACATTTCAAGCTATTCAGTTTATGCAAACAGTTCTAATTCAGCTAATTCACTCTAGTATAAGTATAGATTTTGTTTACACAACGTTAAATGTTAAAACAGTTCTATATTAAATAATTCAGTTTAACATAAGTGGACCTGGGAGCAATGGCAATGAAGAGGTGCTCCGCATTCCTCAAAGCTCTAGCATCACTGGAACCTCACCATCAGATTGTTTAGTGTCATATCCAGGACACTCATTGTGTGTGTGTGTGGGGGGGTCTTATCCCTCTGCAGAGGTGTATTCTACAGCCCCAGCCAACTGGGAAATACACAGAGTTTATGTCAAAACAGTTTTATTTCAGATAATTCAGTTTAGCAAAAGTACACAATTTAGATGTCAAAACAGTTCTATTTTGAGCAATTCAGTTTAGCATATGTATGCAGTTTATATATCAAAACAGTTCTATTTTAAACAATTCAGTTTAGCATAAATACACAGTTTAAATGCCAGAAACATTAAACTCAAACCACTGTTTAGTTCTATTTAACCCATTGATAAGACCCTTGTCAGGTGCTACCACTCCGGGTCAGAGTGGACCTGGTAGTGATGGCAATAAAGAGGTACTCTGCATTCCTCCAAGCTTCAGCATTACTGGAACCTCACCATCAGATTGTTTAGTGTCATATCTAGGACACTCATTGGATGGATAGGGGTCTTACGCCTCTGCAGAGAAGCAGTAGGTATATTCGATGGCCTCAGCCGACTAGGCAAGTGTGTGTGGAAAAAAAAAATTAAAAAACCAGCAATTGGTATCACCATTCTAAAATCCTGATGAAGACTCATTAAAACCAAAATGTTTAATGTCAACTTTCCTTCACAATAAATTTACTTTTGATTACTTTGTTTTTCAATTTTTCTCTATGCTGTCAGATTCCTTTCCATTATTTACTTGTGTGCGTATATATATATATATATATATAAAAAGCAAGATTTGGCATAAATAATGGGAGGTGTCCTCATGGTGTAAGGGTTAAAGCGACGGACTGTAGAATCGTAGTAAGTGAGTTTGTACTCCAGTCACGCTATTACGTTCACTTTTGGACAAATACCCTTGGGAAAGGTATGAACCCTCTTATCCTCCCAGCTATGGGTTAAATAGTATCACTACAGTTCTTCTAGGAGAATAGCTTAGGCATTAAATAACCTACCAAGGTTGATATGCCATTAAACAAAGAAACCAAACCATAAATAATGCACAAGAGTTGATATTCCATAAAACACAACCAAATCAAATACTAAGGAGAGTCAAAACTTTTGCAATATTTTGGTAACATCCGACACAATCTAGCAATTCCAGATGCTTTTGCAGAGGTTGTGAAAATGACAAACCATGAGATACCAAACTCGCCTGATACTCTCCGTGAGATACTCGCCAAATTTGCCTTTTTAGCTTGGTGCACCGCCTTGGAATTTAAGGCTTTAGACCTACTTGACCTTGCCTGATAGTTGAGGCTCTCGAAACCTGAGCAAACTTTCACGAACCATCTGATTACTATACTGGGATCAAATGCACCTTCATCGCTCAATAAATGTTTTTGGTTGCTTCTGCTGCGTTATGGCTCATTAAATATAAGTTCCTAAATTAGACAATGTTGCACATTCATCAAAGTGGCTTTGCTTCACATCATGTGTGTTTTCAATGCACCTGTGACCGTACCAACTACCACAACACTAACAATCACAGCTTGAACTGCTTCAATCAAGTGATATATGTGATACAGACAACCACTTTTGGCTCACCCTAGTATTAAACCAAATGTACGCAGTGTTTGAGTTAAACTTTTTCTGAGTGAGAAAAAGAATATACATATATATTAAAATTATATATATAAAAAAATAATATAGCCTAAAGAAACTGATAAAGATTATATGATAGTTGAAACGATAAAGAGATGGTATATTAGGCAGTCTGACTAACAACTGAATCGAATTACAAATGGTCGGTCAAAACCTAAACCGGTTATAAGTAAACGACTATCAATATAATCTGTTTTTCACACAGCAAATTTTAAAATTAAAATTCCTGGACTCTACATATTTCTAGGCTTCCCCACCAACCTCTGACATATCGTATATACTCGAATAATGAACGACTTCGTGTAATAAACAACCTCTAATTTTTAGCCACAAAAAGGTGTTTTTATCATATATTGCGTATAACGAACTATAGTAATCTTTGATGCGTTGAATAATACATCTCGTGTAATGAACGACTTCTTTGTTTTTGTGAAAAATTGGTCTAAAGAAAGTTGTTCATTACACGGTACACATTGTAATGTTTGTTAATATATAGAAAATATAGGGATCTTTAATAAACCATCATTTACACTACATGATTAAGTATGATTTTATTCTTTTATGGAGGTGGGGGTCAATAGACCCTGGATTAGAGCTAAGTTGTTTTAATGGGGGGGGCTACTTTGAAAATAAAAGCTATGGAAGGTTACGTATCCTATAGTATTAAACAGCTTATTTTGTTTTTAAAAAAATTGGTTGGTTACTTTTTATGGCATATCAACTCTTGTAGGTTATCTAATATCAAATCCTGTTAAAATTATATCAATAGATTCTATAGATATACTTAAACTGAATTATCCAATTTGAGTGCTCAATGTAAAGTTTATGATATATGGAAACATTTATAAATAAGCTTATGAAGAGCCCGGTCAACAGGTGAAATAAATTTATAATGGAATATACTTATTGGTTTTCTTGTTTCTTAATGAGATATATATATATGTATATATATAAAAATGGTACAAAATTTTATGTTGATGATGAAAATTAACACTTAAAAGATGGAAGGCTAGCAACTGGTTTCGTTACTTGTTCAACAGAGCTAAACCAAGGAAAATATATAATTGAAAACAATATATATTATTTGCAAATGAATAGTTTGTAGGTAGCATTTTAAAACTGGGCAGAGCTTATGTGTTTGCACATAATTAATTGGTTTCAAGTGTTGGTATTTAATATTAATATTTATATCTAATATTCATAATAGTTACTAGTAAAACATTTAACAATTCTATCGACCTATATATGAGACCCTAACACGTATAACCACTCCAAATCAGAGTGGACCTGGGAGTAATGGTAATGAAGGAGTTTTCTACATTCCTCACCATCAGTTGCAGTTTAATGTCATACCCAGGGTACTAAATGGTTTCAAGTATTGCTATCTAATACTAATAATTCTAGTCAACATTATTCAATCGTTTGCACACAGTTAAAGGGTTTCAAGTATAGCAAATGATTAAATAGTTCTATTTGACTAATAGATAGGACACTAACAAGTACTACTCTCCAGTCCAGAATCGAACTGGGAGTAATGGTAATAAGAGGGTACTTCAAATTTCTCAAAGCTCCAGGACTGAAGCCTCACCATTAGATACGGGTTGGTGAGGGGGGTTCCTACCCCCTCTGCAGAAGTATAGTCGGCGTATTCTACAGCCGCAGCTGACTGGGCTAATTAAACAAGATTTTATTGGAAATAAATTTGAATCAAAATAGCCATGTACTGCTGAATGGGTCAGCAAATGTGGCTAGCTAGGTTCCCTTAGAACATATAGAATAGCATGACCGCTCCTTTCCCATCCCCCCAAAACCTCAAGGCCTTGTGCCTACCATTTTAATACTAAATGGAAATAAAGACAGACAAAAGGACGAAGATAGATGAAGGGAGAGATGATAAAGAAAGAAAAGTAAGAAAGAGAGACAGAAAAAGAAAAGCAAGAGAGAAAGAGACAGAAAGAAAAAGGATAGAGACAGAGAGAAAATAAGAAAAGCAGAAAGAAAGCGAAAAAAGAGAGACAGATAGAAAGAAAGAAAACGAGAAAAAAAGAGACAGAGAGAAAGAAAACGAAAAAAGAGAAAGAAAGAAAACGAAACAATAAAGAGAGACAGAAAGAAAGAAAAAAAAGACAAAGAAAAAGAGAGACAGAAAGAAAGGAGGGAGAGTAAGAAAGGAGACAAAAATTGAGAGACAAAGAAAGAAACACAAAAAGAACAGTCTTTAATTTTGCCAATAAAAAATTTCAAGACAATTTGGTTTAATTAATCTTTTGTGTTTTTTATTATAAAATAACTAGTTTATTAGTGTGTGTGTGTGTGTGTGTTGAAAATCCGAAACTTTGGAGAGATGAATTGTCTTTGTTTTTTAAGCGAATCTTTTTTTTCATTTTGCTTTTGAGTTATCTCCCTTTATCTTTTAATTCTACGTGATTTTTTATCAATGAACATGAGATGAAAGCTACTGGGACGATTAAAATGAATGAATGAGTGAGTGAGTGAATGAATGAATGAATGAATGAATGGACTCTCGTACAACTTCCGGGCTGACTGTTTTCTTGGTGCAGGTTAGTTGTCTTGTCCGAACAGAGACCGGGGGTAGGGGAAAGAAGTAGCAAGCTGCTTGTTGAAAAACGCAGATATCTGAGATTGTTTTTGCGTCTATCGCACGCTTTTTAAGGTTACCCCCGTAAAACAAATGTTACATTAGGAGTTCTAACACTCAGCAAAGTTCGAAATTTTTTTAACCTGATTGATTTTCAACCGCTCTTCCTACTTCCAACTTTTAGCACATTTTGAGGTAGAAAAAATATAATGGGGTAGAGGAACTAATTGATTCGTTTAGAAATAAAGAACTTTTTCTATAAACGTAAAACAAAGAAAGATACAAAAAAAAAAAAAATTCTTTTTACGCACGAGAAACACGAGCGTGCACACACTATACGTATGATGGGCAGATATGGGCTAACATCAAGTGTAAAACTCACAGCCAGATGAGTATGATAGCAAAGATAATATAACGGTCTGTTTAAGACCCTTGGGTATTAGGAATAATTTTTATTCAACGAATGAAAATGCTACGTTACCAGTTCATTTTCGTAGCTTTTGTGGCATATCAACTCTTAAAAACTTTAATTTTCCGTTGACTTGAGGTAGAACTAGTTGAGAACAATTAAAAATAAATAACTATAAAGAAATATTCCCATTTACCTGATCACTTGTCTGCGAGATTAGCGGTTTAACCGAAAACCGACTTTTTTCGGTTTCATCGTCACACCGTGAAATCGCATCGAAATTTTTTACGAAACCGACATTTTCAGTTTAGTGGTAATTTACTAAGCATTTTGCTAAGATGTGGCACAAGGCCATATGAAAGGGACATCCAATCGACATTTTCAGTTTAGTGCTATCACTACTGAGTGACCATATCCAAGGAAACACTGTTGAAAAAGATTTTCAAATTTTAATAAAATTAAATTTTATCAATATTCATACCATTGTAAGGAGAGAAAAAAAAAGGGAAATACGACAAATATGACACTTGGAAATCTTTCATTTCAAAGAATGTTTTGAAATAGAAAAAAAATGAGAAATACGACATGATGTCTGAAATATATACAATTTAAAAAAAAAATGTGGTAAAATTAAGTTAACAAAATAACGAGTAAAAATAAAAAATAGTTGCCAGTTTCGCCTTAATGTTAGATTTTATTTTATTTAAAGATTATCTTATTTTATTTTCAGCCATATAAATATTTTTAAGATTGGACCAGAAATACACGAGAAATTGCAAGTTGAACTGACCAAGTTGCAAATTTGTCAATATCAAACGAAATCAGATATCAACTGGTAATGCTAGCATTATACAAGAAAATGAATGGCTTCCTTAGAAAGCAAAAACACTGAATTAAAAACCGAATCGAAAACTGCGGTATCAAGAAAGGAAAAAAAAAACGAAATATAAATTGTCAAACCGCCCAACTCTAAGTGTGTGTGTGTGTGTGTGTGTGTGTGTGTGTATATATATATATATATATGGGGGGGTTCCACTTATGCTTCTTATATAAATGTGTTAAATATACTTATATACTGCAGTTTTCAAGCGCAAAATAGACAGTAACACATCAACGACTCAACTTTGACTTACTTCCTGTTGATGACATCATACCGATCTCTTGGTTATTTTTTATCGTCAAGAATGTTACCTTGAAATATCACGAGAAAACACTTTTTTTTTAAATTCCACTTCAGACTTAGATTAATGTTATCTAATTTAATAAGTCATATCATCTTTAAAACACACAATTTTTGGAAATTGTTAACATAATTCCTGAAAAGACCTAACTGTATCTGGCCAAGATTCCATTTTCACTTCCTAAAATGAAACTAATTCTTACGCCATTAAAAGATGAAATAATCGCAAAGTAGCCAATATTTACAATTGAGCTAACTAAAACGATCAACAGAAAAAACGGACGTCATTTTCAAAGCTCGGATATTTTTCATCCGAAGTAATAATGAATGCTACGTAGTTATTCTATATCTCTAGCTGGAAGAGCTACTCATAAATTCAATGTTTAATTAAACGTAAATAATATTTTATGAAGACAACTACTCAGTTACGTTTTCTTTAGAGGTTTTATGTCCTTTGTCAATCAAAAATTTACACTAGATTTATTGTTACAAATACTAAATCCAAAATAACTTACCGATTATATTTTTTGTGTTATGAACATCATATGAAGTCTTGTTGATATTTTCTAAAGAGTTTTGAAGGGAAATATTTTTTTATATGAGTACATCTTTAAGAAATTTATGCTTACATCTTTGTAGGATTGATTGAATTTAACTAAATGTCAGCCAATTTGGGTTATTTCATGACTAGACGTTAGGTTTGTTTTGATTCCTTTGTTTAATGGCATATCATTTTTCGTGGGTTATCTAATCCTATAGACATTCTTGTAGAAAATAACAGTAATGGTACCATGTAATTCATAGGCGGGGAAACAGGAGTCCTAAAGGTTAAAAGTTACATGCTAATTGTTTCTTAGGATTTTTTTTTTTCTCGTGGTGTGTGATATCAAGTATTTCTATTTTAAACAGATCTATTTGACCCATCCAAGTACTACCACAACGAGTTAGATTGGAACTGGGATTAATGGCAATTAAAAGATACTCCACACACCTAGAACTAGAGCCTAAACAACAGATGCAACTTAGTGTCATAACGAAGATACCCTTTTTTTTAGCAGGCGGTTTTATCCCTCTACAGGGGATACAGTAAGTGTATTCTAAGCCTCACCACGATTACATTTTTGTTCTCTTTTGGTTCCGACTGGTCATCATAAGTGAGAGTAACCATCTAAAAAGTTGTATGGAATAGAGTTAAGTACTGTGACTTATATTGTACCAAATTTCCGTCCGCCTGTACGTACATTTGAGTCTTCACCATTTTTTACTCTGTTCCAAGCAAACTTTCAGGAATTGTTGGGGACATGCCTTTTAAGTCGGATCTGTTTTACTGCACCTAAACCCGCAGTAAAAAAAAATGTGTCTATATTTGGGGTATTTACTCACTCACTTGGTATTCGTTACAAGAGACAGATGTCTCTCTCTCTCTCGATATATATATATATATATATATATATATATATATAATTTAGATCCTATCTGTTGGGACCAAGTATCGAGCTACAAAAAGGAAATTTATTTCATCTCAATGTTTAACTAGTCTAAAAAAAGTTTTGGAAAGCCATTTTTTCATACAACATTTAGACTAACCCTAAACTCCACAACAAGTCTGAGAAATAATAAAAATTCAATATTCCAAATATTCATTTTTTAGGGATTTACTAGGGTATCGGAAATTTCTGAACGAATCCATCTTATACAGACTACACTCAGTTTGGTTTCTTCGTTTTAAATGGCACATCAACCTAAGTGGGTTATTTAAAGTCAAAACCATCCTTGCAAAAGAATAGGATAAGCACTATTTAATCCATAGTTGGAAGGATAAGGGAGTTCATATTTTTCCCAGGGATATTAGCCCGAAAGTAAACGTAACACCGCAACTAGAGTTCGAACTCACTCACTGCGATGTCGTAGCCCAGCAAGTTAACCACTACGCCATAGAGACTCCTCCGCCACAAGCGGTGTAAACAAGGGTGTAATCCTTAGTAAATTGGCAATAAACACATATAAAATGTCATTTAATTACAAATAAAAATTAGTAAGTAATGTTAGCGACCCGAGTCGAAGGTGACCTGAAGGCTTCCTTTTCGATAGCTTCTCTACCAAGGTGTAGGGGAGGGCGATAATCCTTTCCCTGGATTACTCCACTTTACCCTTGATCCGTACCTTATAATGCTGAGTGTAAAGCAAAGAGGCATCAAGTACCATTTTTGAGTCTTTTGGTATGACTCGACCTGGGTTTGAACTCCGGTCTCCCGGACCATTGACGAACATTTTAATTACAAATAATCATCCTTAAGAGGTGCCCGTGGTGTAATGGTTATCGTCCTAGGAAATGGACACGGCGACACGTGTTCAAAACCTGGACCAGGCTAATTGCATTTCACATAGCACTAATACCCTTGGGAAAGGTATGAATTCAATTATTCTCCATCGAGCTATGGGTAAATAGTAGGACAGACTAGGTTCTTCAGCTTTGGTGAGGCAACTAGTCTAGGAGAAGGAAAACTGAATTCAAACCTGTTAAACTCCGCTTAAAAATTGACCTTGTGTCATATCCTGCCCGAGCGGAGGGGTTGGGTAAATATGAATAATCATCCTTAACTTTAATAAATGTGAATCTATGTCTATTATTTTTTATAACGACCATCTTACAATTCCTATGTATTACTAATAGTTTGATTTCTTCAAATACGGCAAATTATCATTAACTAGGATAAAAGCGAATTTAAGTCCTTTAGGAAGAGGTACTCAACATTTCCCAAAGCTTCAGAACTGGAGCCTTCTCATCCATATTTACCAACCCCTCCGCTCGGGCAGGATATGACACAAGGTCAATTTTTAAGCGGAGTTTAACAGGTTTGAATTCAGAGTTTTCCTTCTCCTAAACTAGTTGCCTCACCAAGACTGAAGAATCCAGTCTGCCCTACTATTTACCCATAGCTGGAGGGAGAATAATTGGATTCATACCTTTCCCAAGGGTATTAGTGCTATGTGAACTGCAATCAGGCTCGTCCAGGATTTAAACTCGTATCACCGTGTCCATTTCCTACGACGATAACCATTACACCACGGGCACCTCCATGGAGCCTTCTTATCAGATGGTTTAGTGATGCATCCAGGACACTCATTGCGAGGAGCCTTAGCCCGTCTGCAGAGATACGGTCGACTGGGCTTTTGACATAGTTTAGCTCTGGCACAAGGTTGGAATAATAAAGTACCTAGTGAGTGTCAAAGTCACTAACAATGGTATGCTAATCTAGCTTGCTATCCATTTCACCACGTAAGGTACCCACGATGATGTAAATAAACATCGACTATATCAATACCATCTAACAATGAATATTAAACACAGCTTCACATAACAGTCAATACATTTATTGCATTTACTTAAGTAATGGACTCTTTTATCGATTACAATTTATGAGGGTCCAACAGGTCAATTATAAAACTATAACTTTGTACATTTATTTCAATATTACTTGTGTTCTAAAAATCAATCGATAACTAATTTTGGTTTAGTGGCATATCAACGGTGAATCCTGTTTATACATATACAATATGATTTGTTAACATTTTGTTGATAGCATTTTTAAACAAGCTTGAGCACTTTTCCACACAATCAAATTATATATATATATATATATAATACGAATGATTCTATTAACTATTAATCATTTGTTTGCACACAGTTAAATGGTTTCAAGTATTACTATGTAACAGTAATAATTTAACCACATTCAAATAGATATACATATGTAAGAGATTAGTTTTTGGTAATTTCATTTTTAAATGAGTTAGAACTCATTTGCGTGCAAACTAGTATTGCTGTTTCTATACAATGAAGCACAGAGTTAAACAGTTCCAAGTATTGTTATGTATAACAATTCAATTAAACATCATTTGTTTAGACAGTTAAATGAGCAAACAGTTCAATTCTTAACAATTAAATTTAGCATAAGTCATTTGTTTGCACTCGGTTTAAATGCAACACAGTTCTATTTGACCCATAGATAGGACCATATCAGGTGCTACCACTCCGGTCGGGAGTGGACCTGGGAGCAATGGCAATGAAGGGTATTCCGCATTCCCAAAATTACTGAATCGTTTAATATCATATATCCACAAGACACTCGTTGGAGAGGGGGGGTCTTACCCCTCTGGTACGATTTTACCCATAGCTGAGAGGATATAGGATTTGTACTTTTCCCAAGGATATTAGTCTGAAAGTGAACGTAATAGTGCGACTGGAGTTCGAACTCGCGAACTACGATGTCGCAGTCCTGCACATGAACCACTACGACATATTTTGCGCACCGTCGCGGAGTAGACTATGCAAGAGACCTTTTAATTTTCTGTTGTCATTCACTGATGACCATCCCATCAGAGTTTAGACGGCACAAGTTTAAATACTTCGGGTGTTACGTTTAGTGAGCAGTTCTGCAATCGAGACATTTAGGTCAAGAACTGCCAAATAGGTAAAGAAAAAAAAAAAAAAATCAAATATTAACTTTTATTATTCCTAAAGGAATATTATAAAAATCAAAATCTGTATTCATTAAGCATTATTTACTACCAAACTCTACAACATTGAAACCCAAAATAAAATTGCAACATTCCTTTAAATCAAAAGCTAAATTGCATAAATTTATCTATAAAGCGGCTTATTCCGTCAGGGGAAATTTTCTAATATTTTTTTCTTTTAAGAGTTCAGGTATTTAAAAAGGTAATGTGTAAAAAGTATTAGGTAAAAGTTAAACAGTTAAAAGGTTATAATAGATATAACCCAATATATTACGAATCAGTTATTGTCTACTTGACAGAAAGTAGTACGTGGTGCATTCCATATGTTTCCAGACTTTTTTTTTTTGCACAGGCATTTAAAATTATCGTAGACTCTTGAAGACTCAGTATGTTATTGCTATACATATTATGAGATGACAGACCAATTTTTATGATTTCAGGTTCAAATCAATAGCTACAGCAGCAATTGGAATACACCCTACTAAAGCCTGATTGTCACAGCTGGTGAATTTCAAAAATACAATCTGGACGTGAGGACACTTTAGAAGAATGATATGCAGTAAAATTCTGTTTAAACTTGGAAAAAAATGCCACAGATACGTATGGAATGCTTCAGACTGCTTTTGGATCATCTTGTATGAATCGAGCATGAGTTTTTGAGTGGCATAAGAGATTCAAGGAAGGTAGGGAGTCTGTAAGAGATGAGAGGTGTGGGAGGAGTAAAGAAGTCAATACACCAGAGTTGATTGGCCAAAGGGTTAGGGTTACTACGCTGAGGTTTTAAGGGAGTTCAGGAAGAGATTCCGTCGGAAGAGGCGAGCACTCTTCAAATCGGGTCAGTGGCATTTCCACCAAGACAATGCACCAGTCCACAACTCCATCCTTGTCACAGACTATTTGACCAAAATGGACATGAAGACACTTCCTCACCCTCCCCATAGTCCAGACCTTGCTCCCTGTGACTTTTGGTTATTCCCTAAGCTCAGAGGCTGTCGTTATGAGACAACTGAGGAGATGAAAGAGGCTGTGACGAAGGTCATTGACATACTCACACAAGAGAACTTCCACGGGGCCTTCCAGAAGTTGTTGGAACGGTACAAGTGCATTGCAGCTGGAGGAGATTACTTCGAAGGGGACTAGAGTTTCATGTGTGTACTATCAATAAAAGTGCCCATACGAAAAAAAAGTCTGGAAACTTATTTAATGATCCTCGTATGTAAGATCTTAGTGCTCGAAAGTAAAAGATGAATAAATGGTTACAGGTAGAATCTGGCAGCTGTAAACCAAACGAAGCCTATCCTTTCTGATAGAGGCTCACCTTTCAAGTTAAACCAGTCGATTCTAAAAATACCAAGCCAAGAAAGTTTTGGTTTGGTTTCTATTGAATGGCCAATCAAACTTTGTGTGTTATTCAATGCCAAACCCATCCTTGGCTTGTTTTATTTTGCTTTGATTAGATTTCTTTGTTGAATGGTATATCATACTGTCGTGGGTTATTTAATGCCAAATCCATCCTTGGTTTGATTTAGTTTGGTTTCTTTGTTGAATGGCATATAAAATTTTGTGGGTCATTTGATACCAAAACCATAAAAAACAGTACTGATACTATCTAAACCATAACTGCGGTGGGGTAAAAAGGTTTATACATTTCCCAATAATATTAGTCTGAAAGTGAACGTAATGGCCTGACTGGAGTTTGAACTCACTTAGTAGGATGTCACAGTCTAGCACGTTAGCTACTACGCCAAAGGGGATCCCCCTTGAAATTTTTGATCAATCATAAAAAACTTTGAATGAATTACATTTCTTGAAAAATCAACCCGGAAAGCTGTCAAATAGATAAATAAATACATACAAAAGCTAAAATAGGTTTGGTTATTTGGTTTAAAAGTATACCAACCCTTGATGGTTATTTAATGAATGTCAAATCCTATTTATACATATATTAAGATTTTTAAGTCAATAGTTTTTAGGTAACGTTTTCTTTTTAAATGAACCAGAGCTCATTTGTTTGTCTACAGTGAAATGATTTCAAGTATTCTATTTAACACTAATAGTTTTATTTGCACACAGTCAATGATTAAACATTTTTTGGCTCATAGATGAGACCCTAACAGGTACTACCACTTTGGGCCTGAGTGGAGACGGGAGTGATCTACAATCCCTAAAGCTCCAGGATCGGAGCCTCACCATCAGATTGTTGGTTTTATAACCAGGAAACTCGTTTTTGGTATGATTCGACCTGGAATTTAACCCAGGTCTCCCGGACCATTGGCGAACACACACACTTTTTTAATATATATATATAACTCATTAGCCCAAAGGGCTAATGAGTAGAGTGTTCGCCAATGGTCCGGGAGACCAGGTTTCAATCCCAGGTCGAGTCATACTAAAACCTCAAAAATTGTACTTGATGCTGCCTTGCTTAACACCCAGCATTGTAAGGTAAGGATCAACGGTAAAGTGGAACAATCCAGGGAATAGAGTAGTGCCCGCCCCTACACCTCGATGTAGTAGCTATTGAAAAGGAAGCCTTCGGGCCACCCTCGACTAAGGTCGCCAACTTTACAGTTTTATTTTTTACATGGTAATCATAGCGAGAGTTTACATCGAATGTCAATGTGACTTTTTGATTTCTCTATTCAATAATTTTCTTCATAAACAACCCCTGGCAAAAAAATATGAACTTCCTTCTGTTACCTTTTAATCTATGAAAAATAAAGTAAGAACAAATCGAAAATATCACCTATATTATTAAATAGCTAAACTTTCTGTATTCATGGAACATTCAAATTTTGGATAATTTAATGGCTTTGAGGTTGTATTTTAACTTATCCTTAAAACGCAACAAGGGTCTAACTACATGCCGCGCACACTCTTAGAGCTAGCAGTAATTTAGGTGTTCTATTCACTCTGATAACATGGCCAGCCCATCTGAATCGAGATTGCCTAAGATAAGAATCAATAAATTCCTGATGATGCATTTGGTAAATAGAGGCGCTCGTGGCGTAATGGGTATCATTGAAAGAAAATGTATTCGGTGACACGAGTTCAAATCTGAGACCAGGCTGTTCGAATTTCACATAGCACTAATACTCTTGAGAAAGGCATGAATACAACGATTCTTCCTTCAGCTATGAGTAAATAGTAAAGCAGACTAAGCTCTTTAATCTTGGAATAGCAATCAGTCTAGGAAAAAACTTTGAATTTAAACTAATTTAGCCAGTTAAAACACTGACCTTGTGTAGATTCCTGATTGTGGCAAAGGGTTTGGCTAAATACATGCATTTGGTAAACAGATGTCAAGCCAAGAGACGCCACATATAAAACGGGGGGGGGGTCACATGGTGTTATGGCTAAAGTGCTAGACTGGAGCCTCGGAGTAAGTTTGAACCCCAATCACACTATTACGTTCACTTTTGAACTAATTCTATCAGGAAAGGTATGAGCCCACTTATCTCATCAGCTATGAGTTAAATGTATCATTGCTACTGTTTTACAAGGATGGCCTTCGCATCAAATAATCCACGAAGATTGATATGCCATTAAACAAAGAAAGGTGCCCGTGGTGTAATGGTTACCGTCCTAGGAAATGGACACGGCGACACGAGTTCAAATCCTGGACGAGACTGATTGCATTTCACATAGCACAATACCCTTGGGAAAGGTATGAATCCAATTATTCTCCCTCCAGCTATGGGTAAATAGTAGGACAGACTAGGTTCTTCAGCTTTGGTGAGGCAACTAGTCTAGGAGAAGGAAAACTGAATTCAAGCCTGCTAAACTTCGCTTAAAAATTGACCTTGTGTCACATCCTGCCCGAGCGGAGGGGTTGGTAAATATGATTAAACAAAGAAAACAAACCACATATGCAAGGATGACATTTTTTTCAAAGATATCGAGTTGGTTGATAAATTATATATATTGGAAGTAATGGTTTTCATCTTCTCCGCCATTGAGGATGGCGGATGTGCTGGACATTTGTAGAGGTGTGATTAACAGGTAGCATGACAAAGTTCACTATAACTGAACCAAACCAAAGAAGCAGGGAAACAAATGGGCGCTCAATGATTAGCTATAGGCAGATACGGGGTATTTTTAACAACCAACAGACTGGCTAATCAATTAAAACATCAGTAATAAACGACGTAAACAAACGATAAATCGGTGTTTTTCAACTGCTTTCGTCACTCGAACAGGAATGATCAACAACGACTTTTGAGTCCTGTCCGTGAAAAAGTGTCAGCAGAATACCGCTCGATGTTACAAAAGTAGAGGTGCGCTTAGCGTAACGGTTATCATTGGAGGAAATGAAGACCAGATTTCAAATCCTGAACTAAGTTGTTAGCGGTTCACTTCGTGCTAATCCCCTTGGAAAAGGGGCCTGAATTCCTCTCTTCTTCTATCCCACCTTGGCTATGGGTAAATTGGGCGGATTGAACTCTTTAGCCTTAGTTTGGTTATTTAGTTTAATGGCTTATCAACCCTCGATGGTTATTTGATACCAAATCCTGTTTATACATCTATTATATATGATTTTCAAGTAAAAAAAGCTTGTCGGTAACATTTTTTAAACGAGTCAGAGTTCATTTGTTTGCACACAGTTAAATGGTTTCAAGTATAGTAAATGATTAAACAATTCTATTTAACCCATAGATGGGACCCTAACAGGTACTACCACACTGGGTCAAAGTGGACCTGGGAGTAATGGTAATGAAAGGATACTCCATTTTTTCCAAAGTTCCAGACCGGGAGCCTCACCATCAGATGCAGTTTAGAGTCATATCTAGGACATTCATTTAGGGAGGGAGTCTTACCCATCTGTAGAAATGCAGTCAGTGTATTCAACTGCCCCAGCCGACAGGGCGATTTAACCTTAGTTCCGTAACCAGCCTAGTAGAAGAAAAACTAGCCTTACTACACTTTTTAAAAAAATTGACCTTGGGTCACATGCTGCTCGTGGCAGAAGGGTTGGGTAAATACATACAGTATATGTATAGATTAACATTTATTATTAATCTCAACCCATATCATTTAGGTCTCAAGACACACAGAAACCTAACAAAATCTCATAATGCCAGGGTGTCTGTGCATCAAAAGAGCCTAACAATTTACTGTTCCTTACAAACAAGGCAAAATGTAAAAGACGTGGCAAGTTTCCATCCACCACCTCCACGAAAGAAATGATTAACTTCCCCAATTGCCTCAAGAGTCACACGAAAACGCTATTCACCTCTCGGTTGTCGGGCTGTTAATCGATACATTCCTTTTTGAACACAACAACAAGATCAAAAGAACCTTTAATCAGCGGACACCGACAGATTTCGATAACACTCCTCGGTCAGTGGGCTGCTGGGAGATTGGCAGTGGAGGGCTTCGAAGACTCTCTCCCTCAGACTAAACGACAACCGTAATTGAATATTATTGAACTTGCCTCCTTACTAAAAGGCAGGATTCGAATTCTACAAGGTCGACATTTTTGTTTGTTTTTAAGCAGAGATCATCACGCATATATATATATATCAGCCCCTTCGGTTATCTCCCTTTAGAGACACCTTGGGCAATAGGCAATTAACTTAACTCTTTTTTAAACGTCCGACCTTGAGATAATCAGGCAAGTAGCATATCAACTATTCTTAGATTTTGTTGTATGAACAACATGGTAAAATTAATATCGATATACGAAGTTAGAGCACACGGCTAATAAACTGGTCTTGGAGCAGAAAGACCCTGTAACGACACTTTTATACTCTCAAAAGTGCCGAACCATACGTAAATAATGCAGTTATTTTTTTTTACGGGTACGATGCGAAAGTGTACACTCTTATACTTGATAAGTATTCATATTGAGATCACAGTGTAGATGTACAAAGTTATCAGGACTGATAAACAATGACAACATACAATAAATTCAGTTTTGATTTGTTAAACGAAGTTGAAAAATGCGACAAAAATGTGTGACAAAAGCAGGTTTAAAGCTTGGCTTATGAATGATGAAAATGATGACCTCAGAGAGAGAGAGAGAGAGGGGGGGAGATAAGATAGAAAATGGACAAAGGAAGAGAGAGATGAAAGAGAAAGAGAAAGAGAGTGAAGGGAGAAAAAGAGAAATGTTTAAGAATAAATTCAAAATTATAATTCAACAAACGATTAAAGAAAAAAAAATCTCAGACTTTTTAATTCCTTGTTTTTGTTGCCCACATGACTTTTCGGTAGGCATATTCTTCAGCCTACTTCAAGGGTAATATGCACCTCTATAAAGAGACTCTTATGTTACGAAATAGAGGCTAGAATCAGACAAAAATATCAGATTTTTTTTTTAATTTTTGAGTTATTATTTACTAAGCTTTGCTTAGTCTGACACACAAACGTTTTACTATTTACAGTACTAAGCAGTTCACCCATTAAAATACACGCGTGTGTAAGATTATTTCCAAACCGATAATAACTGTACGTAACAAACTGGCATTTACAATAAAGTTTGTGTTAATCAAGCGATTTTTGAAGACCTTTTTTCATGATTTTACTCATGGATTGAAAATAATGTTACCTTGTAGTGGTTCTTTCTCAAATATTGAACACTATATCAAAATAACCTAAACTATTTTATTTACAGTGTGTGTGTGTGGGGGGGGGGCTGTAGTAGATGACTTTATTGACCGATGTGATCCAAACACTAAAACATCGAAGGAAGAAATGTGTGTGGATTGCAAGAGGAACGATGTTGAAAAATAAACCTCATTCCATAAAAGTTGCTTGGGTCAGTCTATGAACTTTCCAGCCAACTCTTGTAGACGACAATTTTAGTAATTTAGTCAGTCATGTTCCATGCAAACGACCGCAGATTTCTCTATAAGAATTAAGTTCATCTTGCATGGAATTACTTTTTCTCAACAAATAGAGTATTAGACTCCATACAGTCAGCAAATATTCCAAGACCTTTAAGAAACTGCTCAAGTTTCAGATCAATTTAACGATTTTAAAACTACATAGAATCAGTACATGCTTTTCAGATTAGTCAGTATCGTCGTTTCTTTGTCAGCTGCACACACATTACTACATTCGAAGTTAAACAGAAAGTTATACGAATGCTCTTCCTTCCTTTGAAAAATCCAATATATATACCTTTATTTTTTTTTAATTTCTGAGATGAAGTTTGATAATTGTTATTACTTAGAATATTCGGAGTCACCGGCGTAATGGATAACGTTAGAAAATGCTTCTGAGGGAAATCATCTAGAATTTGCAGGTTCAATCCCAGCAACAGGTAAGAATGACAAAGTATACTTAAAATAACTAAACACTTGTACTCGGTCATGGTTTTAACAGAACTGGAATAGTCTACCCCTGTGGTTCAAATAAAGGGTTCAGTTCGAAATTCTGTATAGACTTCTGAGTTCGATATAAAACACCTGAAGAAGGCGGAAGGACATATCGGCCGAAACGTTGAGATTATAACAATAAAGAGGAGGTCATTCGTCCGAATATATTAAGTAATAACAAACCTTTATTTCTTATTGATATACACAACACACGTTGCAAAATTTTAAAGGCATTAATAACAGACTGTTTTGATGCAAATCTAACTCAGCTAAACTTCAATAAAGAAAATGTTAAGGAATAAGATGCTAAGATTAAATAAGGATAATTTAATAATCATTGAAAATTTAACGTAAATAATCAAGGAAATTGTGATGTCGATGGTAAAGTAGTTTTGGTTAAAGACAGGCGCATAATCTCCATTATAACAAGAGATTTCTATCAAAATAGGTTTGAATATTTTTAAAAGTGTCATTTCCTGGAATCTATCACATCACTCCAAACAATACAATTATTAGTGTTTACTAATTGTGTCCAGAGTAAAAAGAAAATCCTAAATTTCATGTTTCAGTTTTGTTTTTGTTTTTTTTAATTCATTTGAGCATTTTTATCACTTAGAATATTGGACTATTGACTTCATCTTTATTGCTATACTCACGTTTCGGCCGATATATCCTTCGGCTTTCTTCAGGTGTTTCATGTTCAACTTGGGAGCCTACAGAGAACCCTTTATTTAATCTTAAGAGATATTGTTCCAATTCTGTTAACCATGACCGGGTACAAGTATTCAGCTACAGTAATTATTCCTTGTTATTTTTACTTGTAGTTGGGATTGAACCAGTAACCTCCAGATGATTTAATTCAGAAGCACTTGTCAAACAAACACCTTATCTACTGCACCATGAGTCCTGCTGGACACATGGTACGTAGATAACTGATAAAAATTCTCAAGTTATATCTCAGAAATTTAGACAAATGAAATTAAGCAGTTTACGTATAGTAAGGAAAATATCTAAAGATTTACACATAGCTAATAATAATACGAGACAGACTTGAATGAGGACACCTTTTTTTAGGGGAAAAAAAAGTCAAAATTTAAAAAATCTAAACTTAAAATTTCCTACGGAAAAAACTGATCTGATACATTTCGTAATCGTTGGTTATTTTAATTAATTATCAACCGGACACATTTGATTAGTAACAGGTATGTAGACAAATCAGATTTTAATAAGATAGTCGGTATAAATTGTTTCTTTGAAAAAAAAAAAAAAAAATTCGGCAGATATTTTAGTTGCTATGCACCTCCCCACCATCATTTTGTTAATTTGAATCTTATCTTTTTTTATATAACAGTTGGTCTATTTGTTGGAATAGATTCCTAATGTTTTTTTAAGTCAAAAAAAAAAAAAAAAAAAAAAAAAAAAAAAATTTTTTGCATTCATAGCTTAATCTTTTAAAAGATGTTAATAAAAGAGGAAAAAAAATTTACGTTAATTCTTTTTAAGGTTAAAAATTGACAGCCGTATATTAAACTCTTCCACTCACTGCAGGTGACTGGGATTAGGCTGATCATATATGAATTCGACTAATTCGATAATAAAAAAGGTATTTTATCAAAATAATACTTGTGTGTATGTGTGTGGTTTTTCATTGGACAATTTTTTTCTAAGGTAGCCCGCAATATATATATAAAACGCGTTACAAGAGAGATAAACCTCTTCGAAGAAATTATCAACATAAAAAAAAAAAACGGATTATTACATTTTTGATCAGCCATACTTTAGAAGATCCGACGTGAAGCTTGCTAGAAATAAACCATAACAGTCCTGATAAAAAGTGCCTGTTTTTGTACATGTCTATTGAGTAATTATCAAAGAAAAATAGCGCCCCCACCAAAGAAAGAAAAAATTTTGTAGACTGTTGAATTTTTATCATTGATAGATTTATGGATTTTTTTTTTAATTAGTTAACGTTTTAATCAATTTATGAAGTGAGCATTTAACTGAATTAAGTAATTTCGGTATTTTTATTTTTTAAAAAACGTCTTAAAACAAATTTGACTGTAGAAAGATGTTTTTAGTGACCCCTAAACTTAATTCAACTAAAAGAAAAAGGGTAAATTACTTTTTTTTTAAATGTCTTATTTGTGTATGTTTTTCAGTCATTTATTTAATAATTTTTTATCAGTTTATTTTCTTATTCTTTATTGAGTATAAATATTTTTCAAAATATCAAAATTGAACAAAGTAAAAAATTAATTAAATCAAATTAAATTTTTAAATATAGCATTTAATATTAATCAAAATTAAACTATTAGTTGTCTAAATTTCTAAGACGATGATTTTTATCATTAAGCGTTTTCGGACTATTGTCTTCATCTTTATTGTTATATATTTATTGTTATTTCCTAGGAAATAACAATAAAGATGAAGACAATAGTCCAAAAACCCTTAATGATAAAAATCAAACTATTACGTTAAACGGATTCGTAACGGAAGTCAGAGTGAATAGAATAGCTACCTTAAACGCTCGCTATTCCATTCACTCTAGCTTTTCATTGCTAATTTTTTTTTTAACTAAATTAGACATTAAAAAATAAATTAGCCTTACTGTTTACACTGTAAACCGCTATTTGATTGTATATATGAATTCATTTGCATGTTAGCTTGGTTTGGTTTTATAGCATAGCAACCATTGTGGCTTAGACATTAAAGAATAAATTAGCCTTACTGTTTACACCGTAAACCGCTATTTGATTGTATATATGAATTCATTTGCGTGTTAGCTTGGTTTGGTTTTATAGCATATCAACCATTGTGGCTTACAAATCCCCTCTCTCTCATATATATATATATATATATATATATATATATAATTTGTAAACATATTTTGAAGATAATATTCTTAAACGAACATGAGCTGCTTTTTTTTTTTTTTTTTTTAAACACAGTTAAATGGTTTTCAGTATTGCTATATAACAGTCACATTTTAACATCAGTCATTTGTTTCCACACAGTTTGTTCTATTTGACCCATTAATAGGACCCTATCAAGTGCTACCATTCCGGGTCAGAGTGAGCCTGGGAGCACTGACAATGAAGAGGTACTCTGCATTCCACAAATCTCCAAGGCTGGAGCCTCACCATCAGATAGTTTTGTATCATACATAGGACACTCGTTGGGAGGAGGGCTCTTACCCCTCTACAGAGATGCAGTCGGTGTATTTTCCAGTCCAATCCGACTGGACTGTGCGTGTTAGAAGTACGTAGATAAGGTCAACAGTATTAATAAATAAAACTAAAATCATGGCGAATATGACATAAATAACTCAATGGAATTGTGACGTCGGCGGTGACGTAGTTTCGGTTACAAACAGACACATCATTTCAATTATAATAAGATATTATTAATGCTAATTACTATTGATATTAATAACTTTAAACTATCTAATCTCTTTAAATACGTGAAACTGTAATTGTGTGCAAATTATTTGGTTTAATAACATATAAACCTTTGATGGTTGTTTAATGCCAAATCCTGTTTATACACATGATTTTTAAGTGAATAATCAGTAGGTAAGGTTTTTAAACTAGCCAAGGCTTATTTGTTTTCACACAGTTAAATGGTTTCACATATTGATATCTAATACTAATAATCCCAGTAAATATTGATCATTTGTTTGCACACAATTAAATGGTTAAGCAATTCTATTTGATCTATAAATGGGACTAACAGGTACAACTACTCTGGCTCAAATGGTTTCACTTAAATTTCAAACAATCCAGTTTAGCAAAAGTACAGTCTTTTGTTAACACAGCCATTGGTTTAAATAGTTTTGTTTACACAGAGTTAAATGTAAAAAACAGTTCTATTTCAAATAATTCAGTTTAGCATGTAAAAGTTAAATGATTCCAATTATTATGTATCACTAACAATTCAATTAAAAAGTCATTTGTTAACACAGTTCAAAGGATTAAACACTTCTATTTCGAACAATTCGGTATAGCATAAGTACACGTCTTTTGGGGGTTTTGTTGTGTTTTGTTTTTTGTTTTTTTGTTTACACACAGTTAAATGTAAAAACAGTTAATTTCACACAATCCAGTTAAGTGTAATCACCGTTTAGGTTTATTTGACCCATAGATAGGACCTTATTAGATGCTACTACTCAGGGCTAGAGTAGACCTGGGAGTGATGGCAATGCAAGGGTACTCTGCATTTCCCAAAGCTCCAGCATTACTGAAGCCTCACCATCAGATTGCTTACTGTCATATCCAGGACATTTTGTTGCGAGAGTCTTACCCCTCCGCAGAGATGCAGTAAGTGTGTTCTGCAGTCCCAGCCGACTGGGCCAACAGTTATTTTTAAACGTAAAAACAGTTCTATTCCAAACAATTCAGTTTAGCATAAGTACAATTTTTTGTTTACACAGTTAAACGTAAAAACTGTTCCATTTCAAGCAATTCAGGTTAGCGTAAATACACGGTTTAGTTCTATTTAACCCGTAGATAGGGTCCCATAAGGTGCTACCACTCCAGGCCAGAGTGGACCTGGGAGTGATAGCAATGAAGGGGTACTCCACATCTGCCAAAGCTCCAGCATTACTGGAACCTCACTATCAGATTGTTTACATTCATATCCAGAACACTCGTTAGGTGGGTCTTACCCCTCTGCAGAGATGCAGTCGGTGTATTCTACAATCCAAGCCGACTAGGCAAGTATAAATTATTAGTATTTAGAATAGTTACTTGAAGCTATAATTGTTTACAAATAATTATCAATACTTACTTGAAACCATATAAAAAAAGAACAAAAAAAAAAAAAACTTCGGCATTAAATAATCCAACAAGGGTTGATATACCGTGAAACCAATCAACGTTCTCATTTTATTCTGCTGGTGTATGATTTCAAAGGAGGATGCAGGTGATATAGCAGTAAAAACTGAACCTTTTAACTAATGTTACCTATTTTTTATCACCTTCTTTTAGGTAAAAGCTGAGCGACAGTATAAATTGCGTATGAAGAACGATTGTGTCATTGAATTCTTCCGTACGGAAAAAAAAAATCTGCCAACACTGACATTCACCAACGTTTTGTGAACGTTTACGAAAATCAAACAGTTGATGTGAATACAGTTAAGCAGCAAGTAATGCGTTTTAGTTGTGAATGTATATGTGTATTATGTATCTTAAGTCCACGCACAAACAAGAAAAAGAACACGATTCCGTCAAAAGATCCTGAAGAATACGTACTTTAATAAATCTATTGCTTGGCGGCTGAGGAGAATGCCGACAGGATCAAGATTTTTGCACCCGAGTCTCGATTCGTGAAGGGCTCCCCATATTAAAATGACCTTGTATCAAATCCTATCTGGTAGGAGGTTATAGCAAATAACTAGTTAATAAATTTCGGTTCAATTAGTAAACTCCATGTAATTATAGGGAAGGATGGTTTGGTGGCGTATCAAACTTTGTAGGTTATTTAATGCCAAATCCTGTTTCATATATATATATATATATATATATATATATATATATATATATATATATATATATATATATATGATATGATATGATTTGTAAACACATTTTGTCGATAACATTCTTAAGTGAGCCTGAGCTTTTTTTTGTACACAGTTAAATGGTTTCAAGTATTGCTATATAACAGTCACAATTTAATATCAGTTATTTTTTTGCACATTATTTATTTGACTCATAAATAAGACTATCAGGTGCTACCACTCCGGGTCAGAGTGGACCTGGGAGCAATGGCAATGTAGGGGTACTAAATTCCCTAAATCTCCAAAGCTGAAGCCTCAACTGGAAATATTTTTAATGTCATATCCAGGACACTAGTTGATGGGGCTTTACTCCTCTGCAGAGATGCAGACGGTGTATTCTACACTCCCAGCCGACAGGGCTAATAAGGAAAGAGGAAGTATATTTACTTGCTTGAGACTGGTCTTGGGAGTATGAATATTCATAAACCTTGTTTCGGATTAGACACCCACACTGCTCCAATAATCTAGTTTGGTCATGAAGGCACAACTTACAGGAATAACCTGACAGTCAATTTATTCCTCTCCCGATCTACAACAGGTTTGAATTCAGTTTTCTTTCTCTTAGACTGGTTGCCATACCAAAGTTAAAGAATATTTGGATTCATACCTTTCCCAAGGGTATTAGCGCTATATGCTATCTCGTTCAGGATTTGAATTCTGGTAGCCGAGTCCATTTTCTACGACGATAACCGTTCCGCTACGATTAGTACAAATGGATATAATTCAAAATGAACAAAAGGAAAAGACAAGGCCAATATGAATTTACTGAATGAATTCAAGTTTTATTTTTTAAGAGAAGATTTAGGTAAAATGCGTTTTTATTGTTAGGAGAAATGTTTTTAGAATTTCGTCTGACACGTTAGCAAGCTAAATTAGCAAACCATTATTAGTGAGTTTGATTCTCACTAGTCACCCCATAGTTCTAGCCTTATGCCACAACTAAGCTAAGCTTGGTAAATAAAATAGATCTGAATGCCTGAAATGTCCATTTCGTCGTAAGAATGCCGGTAAGTGACGTTTTGTTTCGACGTGCGTCCGATCTGAAACAAGAGACCTCGTAATTGGAGTCCTTTTGAACACGAGAGAGAGAGGAAGAGAATGAGAATTACTTGAGAGTTAGTCTCAGTTTTCCTCGGAAAGTGTCTTTCTCACAGGCATGCATTTGTTAGACTCCTTAAGCCCAATGTAAAAACAACGCAACTGTCACATGCCGTCACGCATCCCCAAAAAACTTACGGAGAGTTCCACAAAGGGCGGTAATCGTGTTTTGAATCGCTTTCTCTTGTTCATTCTATTGTATTGAGAGGATACCGTTGACACAGAGTCAACGACGCTTGGCGAAAGTCGGTTATTCGCCTATGTATCATCGGACCAAGAACAGTTGTACATGCTACCTTAACTTATATATTCCTTATCAACGATATTGGGCATATATATATTATATACACACACACATACATACACTCGTGTGTGCGCGTAACATAACAAATCGACTATGGATATTTTTAACCTGTAAGTGAAGCATTCAAACTAAGTCCTGAGCCGTTAAACGCTTGCAAAAATTTAACGGTTGGCCAGTATGAGGAACAACTGTTTATCTCAAGGTCAATCTGAGAACATGGCTCTCATTGCATGGTTTCAGTCAGGTTATCAAAAAGGCTCCCAAGTTAGAAAGAAGTTAGTCAGTGAGAAACTTTCAAATAGACAAGTTAAACGCTCCATTTTGCTCGTACTGAGACCCCATTTAGGCCACAACGGGTTATAATGATGGAAAAGTCATTAAGATATAAAAAAGTAACATGTGTACATAGAATTTCATACCTGAATATTTTATGATACTGTCGCTTTTAGCGTCCAATTTGAATCATAGATAGATAGATAGATAGATCCCACAATTCTATGACTAGTCGACTTCTGAATCTGGTGTCAGAACTCTCGATTACCAGTGACCGGAGAATGAAGAGAATAATTGTTAGTTCTAAGAGTTTGTTCTCCCAGATTGTACTTTACATTTGCACTTGAGTAGGCCCAGGGGTGATCCCTGAAGTCTGGGGTGTTTCAAAGTGAAATGAAGAGAACTAGAACTATTTGTCTCTACCCGCATACGTACATAGTGATCCCCACATTAAGTTCAAACCCTTTTTAATCAGATTCTATAGGAAAGAACTCTCTCTCTCTCTCTCTCTATATATATATATATATACACCGAAAACCCTTAAATACCTGCTAACCCTAACAGCTGTCAAAAAGTTGGCAGGTTTTACGTACTCTATTAGGAGACACGTCAGCAAGTAAAACAATAATACAATCATCAAATCAGGAAACAGGAAAATGCTGAGGAGGAAGGAAAAACAAAAATATAGAAATAAGTGCAGTTGGCCGTCTACATTCGGATGCGTTGGAAGAACCTTCGTAGAAAAAATAAATAAATTGCGGACCCCTCTCGCCTCCTCCACTTCAACCCTTTACTGTTGACCACTTAAACAAAAAGGAGGGTGATGAATACTACACTAAACTGTATCTGGTGGTCAGGCTCCAGTTCTGAAGATATTGAGTGTGTGCATTACCCTTTTATTACCATTACTCCCAGGTCGACTAACTTAATGTAGGACCTATTAGGGTCCCATCTAGGGACCAAATAGATCTATTCAAAAAAGATACGTATTCAATAGAGCCGTGTGGAAAAAAAATCAGAAAAAAAACTACACAAAAAGTGTAAACATGAACGTAAAATGAATACGGTTCCTTAACCTCTAAGCATTGAATAACCCTATGCGAGTTGATATACCATTTAAACCAATCGATACACAAAAAGGTGGAGGTGTGCTTAGTGTAATGGTTATCGTCGTGGAAAATAGAATCGGCGACAACGGTTTCATTTCGCGCTAATGTCCTTAGGAAAGGCACAAACATTTTATTCTCCTTAGCAATGGATAAATAGTAAGGCAGACTAGGTTCTTTAGCTTTGGTAAGGCAACCAGTCTAGGAGAAAAACAGAATTCAAAACCAACTGTACTACGCTTAAAAATCAACCTTGTATCGCATCCTCTACGTGGTGGAGGGGTTAGGTAAATACACACAACCGGTTATTAATCCTTTTGAACCATTAAACCCACTGATACCCTGTACCTGAGCTTTTTTTTTTTAATTAGCCTCCAAGGCGCAGATATTTTTATTTTAAGTTATCCCATCATCTCGAAGGATTAGAGTAAATTCTTACAAAATAACCACCATTCTATTGTTGTTGTTTTTTAAGTAGCAGAAGTTCAGAATATCCAATTTTTTTTAATATTAAGTTTTCAGAGCGAGTTTCAATGCACAATTGAAATTAATACAAAAACGACCCTTGGTTTTGATTCTTTGATTCCGATGTAAGACTTGAGCATCCCCTTTGAAAAAAGGGAGCCACACCCACTGTCCCCACTAAGTTGTTGGCGACCGTTGTCGAGGGTAACCCGAAAGCTCCCTTTTCGATAGCTACTACACCGAGGTGTAGGGGAGGGCGCTACTCCTTTCCCTAGATTGCTCCACTTTACCCTCGATACGTACCTTATAATGCTGAGTGTTAAGCAAGATAGCATCAAGTACCATTTTTTGAGTCTTTGGTATGACTCGACCTGGGATTGAACCCAGATCTCCCGAGCCATTGGCGAACACTCTAACCATTATGCCAATGTCCGGTTAATGTTACTGTCCCCACTACTATGACCCAAAAAGGTATAAAATAAATTAAACATTACAAAAGAGTTGTGCAGTGTTGAGTGGGGCAATGTTTGAAAGGAAATACTTAACCCTGAGACGGGACACAAAGTTGGGGACCGTTATAGCATGAACAGAATTGCTCATTAAACACTCTCTTAAAATATCTTTTCGAAAAAATAAAAATAAGTGTTTGTACAGAATAGCCCACCCATGAAAATATTCATGTAAAAAAAAAAAAAAAAAAAAAAAAAAAAAATTATATATTACTTACTCTTATCGTGGGGAGGGATATTTAAAGTATTATCCTGCTCTACTCACCAATATCTGAGCACTTTAAAGAAATAGTTTTTGAAATTATTTGTTCCTTATAATCTACAAATAATCATGTGCTTGAATAAATTTTTTTAATCCAAATATTAACTACAAAAAAGTTTATTTTAGGCTTTATCTTGCTCTACTGGCCAGTATTTGAGCACTATATTAATAATGTAGTTTTGCTAGATTTATGAATTCAAAAGTGTTCAATATCGATAGAGCATCTACAGGGAGTTACTTTTCAATTACCCTATTTCAAAATTCTTATAATCTATTGACTATATTTTTTTGGGGGAGGGGGTGTTAAATGGCTTGCCATTTTCCTTTTCCTATGATGTGAAGTAATACACGTACAACATGTATGGCGAACACAGAGACGGTCTGCGTTCTACAGCAGTAGACTGGGGAGGAAAAGGCTGATTGAATAGAACGAGATAATCATAAAAAGATTTATATATATATATATATATATATATATATATATATTAATCATAAAAATATATATGTGTGTGAAATTATGACTTACAAAAACTATTTACTTCACATTTACTAGTCAACGCCCTTCGTCTATGATTATTTTCCGCAATGGGTGATGGCAACTTCGCAAATAATCAAATCTGAGTAAGGCGAGGTTCAGCAGACACGAAAATGAATAACCGCTTCTCTTATTTTAGCGGGTCACTAGGCCAGCAGAAAAGACAAGACGAGAAAGTCTGAGGGAAGGAATCAAGAGCAGACTTTTCACGCAAAGGTAAATTTGCTTTAAGTGAATGCTTGTAGTCGGTTGAAAAAAAATTTTTTTTAAATTTAAATAAGCAAATATTTCCTGCTTTTCGAAATTGAAAACTCCAACATGAATAAAATAAGCCTACTTACAGGTGAAACGTCCCCTAAACAGTACTTTCCTATTGCTGGAAGCGATACGTCTTGAGGTCTGCGACAATAACCGATTAAACATGGCGATTTCTGGTTAATCTAGCATAGAATGCGACATAGTGGGGCACTATTGATTATTTTAGATGCCCTAAACATAATTGCTCTGTGATCGTTTCTATCAAGAGGAAAAAAAAACAAAAAAAAAAAAAAAAAAACACAAATGCCATTTTTAAATCGAAGAATTTTACGAGAACAAAATGTATATACTACATACCGAGCTACCCATATGTAAGTACACGCCTAATAATCATTTTTATATATAAAAATAAAAATTAGTTTTCTTCTAAACCAAACAGTTTGGTTTGGTTTCTTTTCTTTGTTTAATAGCACATCAACTTTTGTGGGTTATTTAATGTCAAATCCATCTTTGTAGAATAATAGTGGTATCGTATAACCCATAGCTGGAAAGATAAGAGGGCTCAAAACTTTCCCAAGGCTATTGGCTCGTAAGTGAATGTAATAAGGCGACTATAATTCCAACTTATTTACTACGATATTGCAATTAACAACAGCACCACAGAACCCTCCCCCAACGCCGAAGTTAAGCAACGATGAGCCTGTTCAGTTCTGAAATAGGTGACCATTTTGAAATTGCAGGTAAGATAAGCAACGGCAACATGGCTTGGTACCGGGCTATTGAAAATTACTTTTCTGCAACGATACGATTGATCTAGCACTTCATAACCGGTCCTATAGAGGCTATGTTTTAAAAGTACCCTTCACTTGGTTAAAGTACAGGATAGTGGCCACGAAGTAAGTGAGTTCGAACTCCAGTCAAGCTATTACGGTCACTTTCAGATTAATAGCCCAGGAAAATATATGAACTATTATTCCCGGGGTTGTCGTCGTGGTATAATGGTTTAAGCGTTAGACTGCGGAATCGTATTAAACGAGTTCGAACTCCAATCATGCTGTTACGTTCACTTTTGGATAAATACCCTTATCCTCCCAATTCTGGGTTAAATAGTACCGCTACTGTTAATAACCTATGAAAATTGATATGCCATTAAGCAAAGAAACCAAACCAATAACAGAACTTTTGTTTATCTCATCCTATGCCGTCAAAAATCTTATTATTTCAAGAAATTATCATTCAATACTAATAATAAATTATCAGTTAATATATTCTCAAGCTGTTGTTAATATTCAACGTTTTAGACTATTCTTTTGTATACACTATACGCTTAACATATTTTGGACATAGTGTCATTTCATTATACACCATAAGCCCAATATTTCAAATAACAAAAAAGAACATGAAATACTGATAATCAAGTCTAATTTTGGTTAAGGTAATTATCCATCTTTCTTTCTTTTTTTTTTAAATTGTTAAGCTGCTTTGATGTCCCTCTGTTACGTGATATCTTGCACATGTACGTTGTAGCAGCTCTGATGTTTCGAGGTTCCTTATACCTTGAACTGTTTTTAGGAGGCGCTCGTAACGTAGCAGTTATTGTCGTTGGAAATGGAATCAGCAATCAGAGTTCAAATGTTGGACGAGACCATTTGCATTTCGCTTCGCGCTAATGCCCTTGAGAAAGGCATGAATCCCTCTGTTCTCCCCGACCCTACCTATGGGTAAATAGTTGTAGAGTAAAACCGACTCTTTCACCTTGGTACAGCAACCTGACTACGAGAAGGAAAATGCCGAATTCACACCAATGTACTCCACTTAAAAATTGACCTTGTGTCACATCCTTGGTGTGGTAGAAGAGTTGGGTAAATATATACCCTGAACTGTTAGCAATTCTATAAGTTAATTTTTCTCTCAATTACATATGTGTTCTATGCATAATGAATAAAAGACATGTTTGTTTATTGAATGAATAGACAAAATACAATGCAGGTTTTTTTGTCGAAAGCATCTAAGTCAACCTGTTGTGTAACTCATTGAAGTACCCACCTACGTCTGGTAAAAAATGAAGACTTTGGGACGGCAGACATAACGAGACTACCAAACAAATGTCAAAAATATCTTCTGCGCATTTCATTTTTCTAAACAATGTCTCTTTT
Organism: Sepioteuthis lessoniana; assembly: GCA_963585895.1. Classification (NCBI taxonomy): domain Eukaryota; kingdom Metazoa; phylum Mollusca; class Cephalopoda; order Myopsida; family Loliginidae; genus Sepioteuthis; species Sepioteuthis lessoniana. The sequence goes on along the minus strand of CAUZXS010003077.1, from coordinate 25,501 downwards.
AAAATAACAGTTACAAATGGTAATTGTTACTATAAAATATATATCTACATAAGAGTTTTACTTATTATATTTTATATTATCTTATAAAAATAAATATAAAGCACTAGTTCCCATCAAATCATCAAAGTTAAGCAACGGGAAGCCTGTTCAGTATTTAGATGAGTGAACACTTAGAAACAGCAGGTACTCTAAGTAACCAGAAGCCTGTGTGCCAAATTAAGCAAAGTTTAGTAAATAACTATCGAAATTAACCAACAATGAACCGGTTCAGTTCAGAAATTGGTGACCACTTAGAAATTGCAGGTACGATAATCAACCTGAGGTCCATATGCCAGACTAAGCCTTGATGAGGCAACTAGTCTAGAAGGAAAACGGAATTCAAACCTGTTAAACTCCGCTTAAAAAATTGACCTTGTGTCATATCCTGCCCGAGCGGAGGAGTGGTAAATATGATATGCCAGACTAAGCAAAGGCAACATGGCTTAGCTTCGTAAAACAAAAACCAAGAAGAGAGTGGTCCACGCTGGCTACAGCACATTTGTAGCCGAGAAGGCAGGTGCGAGACAGACTTGGTTAAGTTTGGTCTAATGGCATATCAACCATTGTAGGTTGTTTTATGCCAAATCCATTTCATACACATAAACAGTTCTATTTCAAACAATTCAGTTTAACAGTTCTATTTGACTCATACATAGGACCCTCTCAGGTCCTACCACTCCAGGCCAGAGTGGATCTGAGAGCGATGGCAATGAAGGGGTACTCTGCATATCCCAAAACTCTAGCATTACTGGAACCTTGCCATCAGATTGTTTAATGTCATGGGGGAGTTTTACCCCTTTGTAGAGATGCAGACGGTGTATTCTGCACCCTAGCCAATTAGGCCAGTGTGGGTCAGGCAGGCACGGTCACAGTTGAAAGACCGATCAGGGCTTGATGTGTGTTACAGTTCCTCCTCATTTAATCAATGTTGTTCGAGAGAGAGAGAGTGAGAGAAGCGAAGTTAAGTAAATGGTAGAAACAAGATAGTGTAGAGAAAAAGAGACAATAAGGATACAAAAGAGAGAGAGAAAGGGGGAACAACAAAGAAAGAAAGAGAGGAAGGAAGTGAAAGTGGTAAAATAGCAAAATCAGGTAAAAGGGAGAAGCGAGAAGCGAGAGAGTGACAAAGAGATAGAGTAGAGAGAGAGGTAGTATAGAAATTTAAACAGAGAAAGGAAGAATGGTACAATGAAAATATATCCAGAATTAAATAGTAATGAAGAGAAAATTGAACCACTGGAATGGCAAAGAAATAGAATTAAGCAGCACCTGGTTCTAAGAGTAAGGTAAAAGAATTCCTGGAAATTAATCCAAGCATCTCAGTAGTTTCACCTACCAAATTGATATCAAATTACCTCCAGAGGAAAAGGAACCATAATACATACAAGAACTAAAAAGCAGGAACTGTAGATGAGAGAGAGAGCAAAAAAAATGTTGTCCATCATAAAACCAACGTTTTTTTGGAACACAGCACTAAACTATTGCATACTAATGCATTGACGAGTATCTTTATCTAAGTTATTATATCTACAGTGTTTCAACAATCATATCCTTTGGTCTTCTTCAGGTGCCCGTCATAGTTGGTAACCTTCTGGATTTTCAAACTAATAACACTTTAGATGATAAACAGGGCTATCCATAATTAGGAAACAATTTCCTAATTATGGATATACAGGTCTGATAAAACCAAGTGTAACTTAGATTTGACACAAGGCTGCAAAATATGGTACTCTGTGAGGATCAAACTCACTACTCCGTTACTTATTGATCTATAAGATCATCATGGTATAAGGCTGAGCAAGCAAAAGTCTTCTACAAAATAAAAATAAAATATACAAAAAAAATGAAATTGAATATTGTTATAAGAAACGGTATCGCTACATTCAGATTTCAGTCCCAAATAGAACCTATAAGCTTCAACTAGCAAACAACTTGATGAGAGAGAAAGAGAGAGTAAAGAAACAATAGAGAGAGTGAGAGAAACAACAAAGAGAAAGAGGGTAGAGAAACATCAGATAGACAAAGAGAGTAGAGAAACAATAGCGAGAGAAACAATAGCGAGAGAGAGAAAGAGAGAGAGACAGAGAGTAGAGAAACAATAGAGAGAAAGAGTAGAAAATAACAGAGAGAGAATAGTGAAAGAGTTTTTTTTTGGGGGGGGGGTTCATTCAAGGTTATACATATATTGATCCAACTCCTCTGCTACAAGCAGAATGCAACATAAGAAAAATTTTTCTTCTTGATCACTTGCTATACTCAGGTTTAAGAACCCAGTCTGTCCTACTATTTCTTTATAGCTGGAGAGATGGGTTCAAGCCTTTTCCAAGGGAACTAGCACTAAGTTAAATTCAAATACCTTTGTCCACAATTAGAAATCTGTTCATCAGGTCCATTTCCTAAGATGATAAGCCAAATGCATGTTGATGAGAATTCTCAGTCATTTTTTTCATAAAGTTAGTTAAAGCTAAACACTCCTAATGCCATCTAACAATATAGACAGAATTATCTTTCAGCCATCACAATTCTCTCTCTCTCATAAAAGAATAGCACTTTTAGATGAGAATTGCTTCTCTAACAAATTTTCAAATGACTTTTATTTTAAACTGTAAATCTATCAAGATAGATGGTCTAATATCGAAATTATAGGCTTCTTACTGGCATGTCCACAAGTCACATGCAGCCTGTCTGTGTAGCTATACACCCAACTTTCAAAAATCTTTGCCTTTTAATATTGACTGAAGTACCATCACATCTGCAGATGGAACTCATTGATCTTCAGTGTTCAGAAGATCTAAAACCCAAGTTTCTTGCTTGCTCCAACATTAAATTCTGTAAGGACTACGTACTTCCATCCGGACAATTCCCCAAACTCATCTCCCAAACTTGTAAGTTTGGCACTAAATACTGCTGTAAATAGTTGTTCACCAAAATGAAACCCGTGAAAAGTATATACTACATTAACAACTGTCAAATCATCATTCATCTTATGTTTCCTTCCATCAACTTCATTCAATCCTGATATTACATTTTTTCAATGATTGCAAATAACATCAGAAATGATGATCTAGGGGTGTATTATTGAGGAGCAATCCCAATTATTTTCTTCCCATATATATTTCCCTGAAATATTAATGTCAAGTCTTACTTGCTCCAATTATAATTGTTACCTTTGGAATTTAGCTGTTTGTTTTTTTTTTTCTCCTTTTCAGATGCGTGGCCTCTGACTTTGTAGTCCTTGAGCTGAAAAATGTTGAAAACCTTTGTTCTTAATGATATCAGTAGGCCAGGTTCAAACTTACATAAAGGTACCTGTGGTGTAATGGTTATCGTTGTAGGAAATGGACACAGCAACACAAGTTCAAATCCAGGATGACACTGATTAGATTTCACATAGCACTAATACCCTTGGGAAAGGTATGAATCCAATTATTCTCCCTCCAGCTATGGGTAAATAGTTGGGCAGACTGGTTTCTTCAGCCTTGGTGAAGCAACTAGTCTAGGAGAAGTAAAACTGAATTAAAACCCGTTAAACTCCGCTTAAAAAATGACCTTGTGTCATATTCTGAGGGGTTGGATAAATATGATAAAAGTCAGATCATTAAGGGTTTTTGGACTATTGTCTTCATCTTTATTGTTATTTCCACAACGTTTTGGCTGATATGTCCTCCGGCCTTCTTCAGGTGTTTGTCGAACTCGGGAACCTTCACAGAACTTTGAACTATGTCCTTTATTGAATCCACGGGTGTGGTCTGTTCTGATTCCGTTAGCCATGACCGGGTACAAGTGTTAAGTATTCCTGTATTGTTACTCGCCTGTAGTCAGGATTGAACCAGCAACCTCCAGATAATTGTTTCCTTAGAAGCTTAGGGAACCAATGCCTATAACCAACTCATAATGGTTATATAATTATTGGAGTTTGAACTCTCTAACTACAAGGCTGCAGTCCAGCATTTTAGCCATTACACCTTGGGCGTGTTAGTACATAGTGTTAGATGTATGAACAAATATGTGTATAGTAGGATAGACTGTCCTATTTAACCTTGTTATGACAATCAGTCTAAAAGAAAGAAAGCCAAATTCAAACCAGTTAAACTCCACTAAAAATTGACCTTGAGTTGCATCTTGCTCATGCAGAGGGGTTTGATAAATACATATATGTGTATAGTTGTGAGTTGACCATAGGTGTAGATATATATCCATGAAGGGACCGAGATGTATCTACTAAGATATGTGACACTATAGACTCCTAGATCCTATTTACCCAACCCCTCCGCTCAGGCAGGATATGACACAAGGTCAATTTTTAAGCGGAGTTTAACAGGTTTGAAATCAGAGTTTTCCTTCTCCTAGACAAGTTGCCTCCCCAAGGCTGAAGAACCTAGTCTGCCCTACTATTTATCCATAGCTGTGTCCATATCCTGTGACGATAACCATTACACCACGGGCACCTCCTAGATATATGGTTTGATATATGTGTCTGTATATATGGGTGTAGGTATATATGCAGTGCGGAGAAATAAATATTTGTACATATGAACATTTTTATTTTTTATCTTACAAACATAGCCAGAACAAAATTTTATATACATTTACTGTATAAGGATATATTCTACTAATATGTGTATGTAAACTTGGATTACAATTAATTTTATAGATATTAATGCCATTTATTCATTTTACCGAGTGAAAAAAAGTAATCGTACTGTACAACATTGTTGCAATATTTTTCTAGATTGTTCCAATAATGCTATCAGTACCCATTGTTAGCCTTCTAGAATGTTCCATTAATGTTACAGCAACTATAGTTAGTCTTAAAATCCTCACCAGAACTTTCTGCAATTGCTTGTTGTATTAGAAGGTTCTGATCATGGCAAGAGGTAAAGGATTGAGTAATTCACAAAAAGCACTGATTGTTAAGCTTTGGAAAGATGAAGAAAGTTATAGAAATATCTTAAGCAACATGAATATTTCTTTTACTATGATAAATTCATTCATTGTAAGGTTTAAAAGACATAACACAGTTGAAAACAAAAAAAGAACAGGTGCTCCAAGGAAGATTTCTCCTAGATTATCAATAAGATTAGGACTCCCGATTAACCAAAATACAATGGTTACATGCGAAGAGCTGCAGGAAGATTTGCGTTCATCAGGATGTAGTGAAACCAAACATACAATAAGTAATGAAATGCTGTGGAATGGTCTAAAGTCACGAAGACCAAAGAAAATCCCTCTCTTATTGAAACGACATAGAGATTCAAGGTTGGAATTCATAAGACAGCATGAGGAAAAGGAAAATTCATTTTCGAAAAGACTATTATGGACAGATAAAACTAAAATTGAGTTGTTTGGTCATAATTATTGAAATCATGAGTGGAGGAAAGATAGTGAAGCCTACTCACGGTACCAACTGTCAAATTTGGTGGTGGCAATATAATGATTTGGGGATGTTTTTCAGTGAAAGGTGTGGGCAAAATATCAGTAATAGACGGTAAAATGAATGCACAAAAGTATAAACAGAACTTGCAAGAAAATTTGATGTCTTCTGCTTCGGGTCTTGAGCTACTTTCTGATTACATTTTCCAGCAGGATAAAGATCCCAAGTGTACAGCTAAATCTACTAAGAAGTGGTTGTCTGAAAATAATGTTTTGTAAGGGCCAAGTCAGTCCCCGGATTTGAATCCAATTGGAAACTTGTGGTGATTTTTGAAAATTCAAGTCCGAAAAGGAGCACCAGCAAACACCAATAGTCTAAAGACAATATGCCAGGAAGAATGGTATAAAATACCAACTAATTATAGCAAGAAATTAATTGAGAACTAAAAGAAGAGATTTGTTGAAATGAATAAAGGGTCTTCTACAAAGTATTAAATGAAGATAATGCATTATTTTTGGTACTGTACAATTACTTTTTCAATCATGAAAATGAATAAATGGGATTAATTTCAGTAAAATTAATTGTAACCTAAGTTTATATACACATATAACCTAAGTTTATATACACACATATATATATATATATATAACCTAAGTTTATATACACACACATATATATATATATATATATACACATGTAACCTAAGTTTATATACACATATATACACATATTATACAGTAAATGTATATAAGAATTTTGTTCAGGCTACGTTTGAAAGATAAAAAATAAAAATTTTCTTATTTATTTCACCCCACTGTATGTCCACATAAGGGCAGGCCAGATTACATATATGTGTATGCATGGGTGTAAGGGCACAAGTGTCCTTGTAGAAGTAGGCATATCTATGCAGAGGTGTGTGACACCATAGACTCCCAGGTGCTCTTATAAACATATATCTAGTTGCAAACATGATCATCTGGTTAGATGTATGCATATGTATATGGGTATTGGTTGAGAGACTAGAAGTGAATGAATATTCTTAGTGATTCTTAGTGGAGTTGGTCAGATAAGATGAGAAGACCACTCAGGATACACTGTCATCCTTTTTAGAGTGTCTTAGAGAAATACACTTTGACAATATTTAATTATCCTGAAGTAAGGAAGATTTTTCCCTTGCAGGTACAGGTCAGAATTATTTTGTGGGAGTCAGTAACCAGAGAGACAAGTTGGATGTGGAAGAGTTTGTTAGTGATGACCATAAATAGTAGCAGTGTCCAATTGAGCTCACACCACAAGTCAGAAAGGTGAGGACAGAGCAAAGCTAGAGAAAGGTCTCTGAGTATCACAACCACTTCCTCTTGTAACCAAGTCCAGTCCTTCAAGTCTTATCTGCCTTTTTTCTTCTCATGACACCACTGTCTTCAGGGCTCATGCACTGTGGTGATATGCATCTACAGAATGTAACAATATGGAGTATGACATACCAGTGCAGCAAAATAGACATCTCAGTGTAACAAAGTATTCACAATAAACAATGAGAAAGAAGCACAACCAGTAGGCTAGGCATAAAGCAAACAAGTAATTCTTATTTGGAATCTTGGTGCTCCAATTCTCCTAATATGCCTATGTCTTATCTGTCCATGAATGGGTATTAGGCGTATCAAAGACACAAAGACATTCCATTTACCAAAAAGGTACCAATAATAATGTGATTTGAACTTGTCATGTAATATTAAGGTCATTGGGTGACGTAAACTCATGACCTTCAAAATTAAGCTTAGTTAAAAAAAAAAAGAAAAAAAAAACATCATCATGTCCCAGTATTTTTTGGTATACAAATAGAATTACTAATTGTTATGTGTTCTTTCTCATAGTATATTAGGTACGTATATATAAAATATACTTTTGTTAGTATATAAAAGTGCAAACAAATAGTTTTGCAAACAGTCAAATAAAAGTGTTTTAAAAAATATCCGCAATATAACATTGTCATTTTGTCAGCAGGGCTTAGATTACACCAACTGCATCCTCTCCAGAGGGGTAAAACCTGATCCCAAAAAGGTTAGTCGGTGAATTTTAATGGCAAATCAACCCATCTGGAAGGAAAAGGGAAACCATCTGCCCTTGTGGGATCAAGCTAAAATAGTTGACAGAGAAGAACACTGGAAGATATGATGTCTCAAAGAAACAGCGCACATGTTAAGTTACAATGACCTGATGAGTAGACCAAGTATAAAGATAAATACAATTTGGGAATGAATATTCAAAAAGGCTCAATAAAAGAATTTTAAAAAGTGATGGAGACTTTAGGTTATAAGTCCTAAAGATTCACTCTGCATGGGGCAGTGGATAAGGTGTTTGGTTTGAAAGTGCTTCTGAGTGAAATCATCTAGAGGTTGCAGGTTCAATCCCAACAACAGGTAAGAATTATAAGGAATACTTACTATAACTTAACACTTTTACCTGGTTATGGTTTACAGAATTAGAACAATCTACCTCTGTGGGTCAAAAAAAAAAAAGGTTCAATTTGAGATTCCATGTGGACTCCCGAGTTTGACATGAAACACTTGAAGAAGGCTGAAGGATATATCGGTTGAAATGCTGTGATTATAACAATAAAGATGAGGTCAATAGTCGAAATATTCTAAGTGATAATAATTATCAAACCTCATTTCAGAAATTTAGACAAATGATTCATCTGGGATTATTTTATACCTAGAGGTTAGGGGATTAATCTACATAATAGATCTATATTTACACTTTTGTAGTAAATGGTTTTAAGACTGTGTTTTATGGCATATCAATCCACATTCCCCAAAACTCTGGGATAAGAGCCTCAAAATCAGATGGTTTAGTGTCACATCAGGAGGGGGCTGAATATGACACTAAATTACATCTATTGATAAGGTTCCATGCCTGGAAAATGTGGAGTACCTCTTTATCGCTATGACTCCCTGGTTGACTGACTCAGAGTGAGAGCACTTGTTAGGTTTCCATCTATACATCAAATACAAATGTTTGAAAATTGTTAGTATTAGATAGGAATACTTGATACCATTGTAACTATATAACAGAGTAAACAAATGATTATAAATGGTGAAAAGTATGATTTGAAAAAAAAAAAAAAAAGAAAAAGATAATCAAACATTTACAAATAAATCTATTTTGATATTAAATAACATATATTGATAAGATATGCTGTTAAACTAATCAGCCCATGTCTTGGAAATTTCAAAAACATTCTATTTACCAAAAGAGTGTCTATAATAACATGACCTTCAACCACATTAAGTTAAATCTAGCAAATATTTATTACAATATTAGGCTGAATCCAGTTGATTAGGGCTGTAGAATACACCAACTGTATCTCTGCATAGGCGTTAGACCATCATCCAACAAGTGTCCTGGATATGACATTAAACCATCTGATAGCAAGGCTCCTGCCTGGGAGATTTGGGGAATTTAAAATTTTCCTTCAATGCCAATACTCCCAGGTCCACACTGATCTGGAGTGGCAGCACATGATAGGATTCTATCAATGGTTCAGATAGAACAAACTATGTGTGCAAATTGATGCTAAATTGTGATTGTTATAGAGCAATACTCAAAACATTTAACAACGTGCAAAAAAAGAGCTCAGGCTCATTTAAGAATGTTATCTATGAAATAGTTCTGTTTGGTTTTATGGCATATCAAGCCAAAAACATTTCTATTCCAAGCTATTCAGTTTAATCAACAAAGTTAAATTGTTCCAAGTATTGCTGTGTATCACTAACAATTCAATTAAACATCAGCCATTTATTTACACACAGTTAAATGTCAAAACAGTTCTATTTCAAACAGGTCAGTTTAACATAAGTACATAGGGTCCTACCTATGGGGTCAAATAGAAATAAACTATCAGGTGCTACTGCTCTGGGGCAGAGTGGACATGGGAATGATAGCAATAAAGGGGTACTCTACATTCCCAAAAGCTCCAGCATTACTGAACCCTCACCATCATATTATTTAGTGTCATATCCAGGATACTCATTTGGGGAGTCTTACTCCTCTGCAGAGATGCAGTCTGTATTTTACAGCCCCAGTCAACTGGGCCATATCTACAAAATGTGCTGACAAATCATGTATATATTTAGTATGTATGTATGTATAAAGAGGATTTGGCATTAAATAACCTACAATGGTTGATAGGCCATAAAACCAAACCATACAACATTAGGCTTAGTTTTCAATTTTAACACTATCTCAGCAAAGAGTAGGAGTAGTGCCCAATAACAGGCCTTGTGCCAAATTAAATTTTGTAAAATTGTTTCACCATTGGATATTGTAAGCAAGTTATTCTCAAATATCATTACTATAGTAAAGTTTAACTCACACTAGTGCACAATAACTAAGGTCTTGTGCCAGACTAAACTTTGTAAAACTGTCTCACAATTGCATATTGGTAAACTAGTCCCTAATACTGTAAAGAGTTTAACTTTCAGTATCAGCTCATCGTCATGTGCCAGACTAAGCTAAGGGAAAAATCTATCTTGTTCAACCATTCACACTTATAAAAAGTTCAATCCTCAACAATACCCCATTTTTGTGGCCTTGTATCAGACAAAATAATAACGCTATTCCTATGGAATTCCAACTCCAATATCAAAAATCAATAAAAGCTGCAATACACTTAATTCAACTGAAGATGGTCAAGTCTTGGTGACTTACAAAACCAGAACGTGTGCCAATCGATTCACATGAATTCTTGCATCTAGCTGAACTATGACCTAACACCAAGAGGACCATTTTTAACACGAAAAAGAAGCGAAGCATATGGAAAAGATATGCCTAAGGAGACATGGTAATATGTGGGCTGTTTATCTGCTGGTTACAGAAAAGTAGTGAGAGAAGAAAGAAAAAAATGGAAACTTTTGACCAAAGAATGCTGACATATTCAGCCTGTAGTCAGGTCATATTCAGTAGATTATTAAGGCAAGATTAGATCACTGGAATGGAAACGGTATGATCCAAAAAGGAATGAACAGGTGCAAACTGAAATTCTGAGGACGCCTCAAAGAAAAAGGTTTCTATTCTAATTTTTATGAAGTAGACAAGGAGGAAAGTGTGTGCTTTAAAAATCTTTTATTCTCTCCTTCCTCCCACCACTTTCTGTCTGTATCTCTCTCTCAACTTTTCCATGTGTGTATCTTTCATTTGTATCTATTTGACCTATCTCATTCTCTATCTTTTTCTCCTTCAGTGTGTGTATATATATATATATATATATATATATATATATATATATATATATATACACACACACACACACACACACGTGCGTACACAAAATTTAGACAACCCACAATCAATAGAATTAACTTGAAACTAGTTATAACATTTTAAGATAGAACAAATTATATTACAAAATTCTTACCAATGATAGAACAAATTTTATTTTACTTCACGAAAGAGAAATATTTGAAATGAACTGCCATGAAAGCTTAGCCTCATTTTGCTAACAAAAAAAAAAAAAAAATGGTTTAGTTGAAATATTACAGTTTTGATGAGGAAATATACATTACTTTAGCAATGGTTCTCATATGAACTGAAATGGCTCCTTTGGAAAAATCATTTACAAATTTCAAGATCTTAACATCAATAAAAAAAACCCAAAAAACTTTAAAATAACCAACATTCCATTTTATCAAATTAAACCAGTTTATATAATATAATATAATATAATATAATATAATATAATCTCACACTGGCTGTTGGTTTAATGAGTTGCATGTTTGCCAATGGTCTGGGAGACTGGGGTTCAATCCCAGGTCGAGTCATACGATGCTGTCTTGCTTAGTACTCAGCATTATAAGGTGAGGATCAAGGGTAAAGTGGAGCAATCCTGGGAATGGAGTAGCACCCTCCCCTACAACTCAGTGTTGTGGCTATTGAAAAGGGAGCCTTTGGGTCACCCTCGACTAAGGTTGCCAACTTTACTTACTTATATACACACATGTAGGAAGAAATGAGTTGAATCTGACAGAATGTACGTAGAAAAGATAAAACAGAAGAAAATATGTTTGATGGTTTGTTTATTTGCCAACACATTTCAACTTCAATCTGTTTTTGAATGCAAAAGTGTTTTATTGAAATTATTTTAGTATGAGAAATAATTATGATAGATTAATTTTGAATCAATTAGAGGTCTTCATCAGGGCTTGTAGATCTTGCTATGTGAAAAAACAGATTAATACTTGTTGATATGTTCAAATTGCGTCATGTCATGTGATGGAAGTTTTTTGGAAAGTAAATGGTACTTTGGGGTTTGAGAAACTTATTTCGGATGTTTTATTGTTTTGAATGTTTAGAGAAAAGGGAGCTAATCTATACTTGTTGTTTTATTGTGTTGTGGTGTACGATGGAACATGTTTTAATTATTCTTCTTTTATTTTTGTCATGAATGAAGGCAAATATAGCAGAATTTTGTTAGTTAAAATGTTATGAAAAACTAAAGAGTTTGTTGTGTTACCAGATTTAAAGTCTTTTTATGTTGATAAAGTCTTTTTATGTTGATAGATTCTTTTGCTTAAATTTCTGCTTGTTTCTCCACAATAAACATAGATCCTAAGAATGAATAAAAATAAATCTAACTCAAATACCAACCCTATAAAGAGACATAATTTTATCCCAAATTCCCACTACCAACCTAATTGAAAAAAAAAATTAAATCACTTAGGCAAAAAAACAAATACTGGCAAAACAAAAACAATAACACAAATAATAAAGAACAACTCCAAAAACAGATTCCCTATCCAACACGGGAGTTTACCAAATCCATACCCAAAATTGCTATAAATTTTCATAGGAGAAACAAGCAGAATATATAAAACACATACACACACACACACACATATATATATATATCAACAGAATATCACCTTTTTGATATGGCTTATCAAGTTTAGAATCTAAGATTTTGATGATTGGTAGGTTATCCAATTTTCTATTTTTGATAATAGATGAAAATATAGAGAAGAAATCAAAATGGACAATGAATCTTTTTGAACTGTTTGTCAAGACAATTTTGAGTGCCAGTTCTAACACAGAGGAAGGTATTTTTTGGAGAGTTTCTCTTAATATATCAAGAATTGAGTGTTCTTTTTGGTGAATTTGGTTAGGTCAAAGATTACCACTGCTTTTGTTAAGTAACTGGGGAGAGAGTTTAGTTGTACATTTCTACTTCTTCCAGTATGGTTTTTATGCAGAGACCAGAAGGTCTTATTGCCTTTTCTTTTTGGTTAGAGTTTGTTGTTTAGGATTGAAATGTAATTATGAGCTGGATTAGATGGTAGAGATTTGATTTTAGTGTAGTATTGGAACCCTAATTCTAGGAATCCAAGACATAGAGGTGGCTCACGAGTCTAGGGTGTAGGCTCTCCATTGGGAATGTTCTGAAGGAACCTAGGCACCTTAAAAAACAAGTAATGTTTGCTTTTTCGTTGGTCTTGTGTTCCATCACAGTCGAACTTACATTGGAAATTTACCTCAGGGTGTGTGTGTGGGGGGGGATCCATTTGCCTTGGTTGAGACAGGGATACACTACTAG
>CAUZXS010003077.1:0-7500 GCA_963585895.1 Sepioteuthis lessoniana | reverse complement strand
TGAACTTTTCAGTTAAAATTGGCAGATCTAAACACTTAAAAGAAAAGCACTAGTTTCTGATAAAACTGTAAAAGACACAAAATCAGCATTGAATTTACAATAAATGTATCATAAACCAAATCCTCTGGTCACCTCAGTGCCAATTTTGAAGTCAGGGTTTCTGGGAAGGGTGGGGGTAATCAAAGTCATTTTCAAACAGACACATATACTCGGTGTGATGGGTAAATCAATGTCTAAATTATGCAAAAATGAAAATAACACTGTCTGCAAGCCTTTCTGACGGTTTCCTTATTAATTGGTAAATGTGGTCATTATCCTTGCCTTCAGTTTATCTTTGATATTGTATGGAATTTTGTTAGCTCTCTTGTTCAAACATGCCCCATACATAATAATCTAGGGAGTTAGGTGGCCAGATGATAGGAGTGATGTGATAGCAGAAATTTTCTGACAATCAAGACAGAGTTCTCCTGCTTGTGTGGCATAGTGCAGAGCCTTGTTGGCAGATGTAGGGTCTTCCAGCAGCCAATACCTCCTCCAGGCACTTCATCTAGGCCTCCACATTAAGTTTGGGGTCATGCGAAGAGATGGAGGCATAACATCACCATTGCTAGTGATCACTCCAACCACCATGATGTCGGCTGGGTGTTTGGTTTTCATCACGATTGGTACATCTTGTGAGCACAGAACAAACTAACAGTTTTTCTGTGTGTCCACCATCTGATCCTGGCAGAAATGTTTCTCATCTGAGAGAGAAAAAAAACAACACCAAAACATGTTCAGTTGGAAGAGATGCTAGAGTTTGGTTAAAAGCTTTGCAGTATGGTCTTTCCTCTAGTCCTTCATGGCCAGTAATAAAAATTGGCTCTTTCACATCTTGTCTGTGAATTTAAGAAGGTCTTCAAGCACTACCTGCCTGATAAGAAATTCAAATACTCATGTCTCTGGCTATAGACCTGACTGACTAGCTGGAATCATGGCCAAAATCTCATCAACAAAGTCGGGTGTTTTTTGGGGTTTTTTTTTATATATATCAAAGTGTGGCTTCTGAACTGCCATACCTTCATAATTACCATTGAACTCATTCAACTCTTTTCAAATCCTCTACACTGTTCTCACATTGACATGCAAACATTCTGAAATCTTTGTATTGGATCTGAGAGTGATGGCAATAAAGACATACTCTGCACTCCCCAAAGCTCCAGCATTACTGGAGCCTCACCATCAGATTGTTTAGTATAATATCCAAGACACACATTGGGGGAGTCTTACCCCTCTGCAGAGATGCAGTCAGTGCATTGTGCAGCTCCAGCCAATTAGGCCAAAAGGAGACTAAGGTGCCACTTTCTAGATTGATACTTTCTGGATCAATATCAAACTAAATTTAAGAAAATCAGCAGTGGAGGCTCTCTCTTAATGACCCAATTTTAAATTCTGGAGGAGACTGTATTTCAAAAGCATGAATCCATCTCTTCTACCCATCCAGCTACAGATGGATAGTCAGGTGGATTGTATCCTTAAGCCTTGATACTACAACCAATCTAGGAGAAGGAAAATTGGAATCAAACCAGCTGCACTACTTAGAAAATGTTCTTGTGTCACACCTCACTCATGATAGATTGAATGATTTAAATGGCATGTCAACCCAGCAAGGGTTATTTTATGCCTAGAGGTTAGGGAATCACATTCATTGTGCTTTTATGTTCACATTTTTTAGTTCTTTCTCAAGGATTTTTTGCACACAGTTATGATTGTCAAGTATTCTAATCTAATATTGAAAATTTGCACACTTGTGTAATTTCAAGTATTCCAATCCAATACTAATAATTTTCAAAAAGGGTATATTTGACCAATAGATAGGACTCTAAAATGTTCTACCACTTGGATGAAGAGGACCCAGGGATAATAGAAATGATGGATTACTCCATACTCCCCAGATCTCCAGAAGTGGGGCCTTACCATCAGATGCAATTTAATGTCATATGAAGGACACCTCTTTTAGAGAGGGTCTTAACTCATCAGCAGGGGATAGTCATGGTGTAATGATTGGGTAAATGTACACAATTTTAATACGTAATAACTGAATCTGGTACAAGGATGTTTTTTTCTACAACAAAAATTACACCATGTTTGATAGTCACTCATAGGGTAATCGTCATCCGTGTAAAAGAAAAAAAATGGATATAACAACCTGATTGGTTCCTTTGTTTTAATAGCATATCATCATTTATGGTTTGGTTTGATTTTATGGCACATCAACCCTTGTAGGTTATTAAAGCCAAATTCATTTTTATACATATAAATAATTCAGTTTAGTATAAGTATAGTTTTTTGGTTTACCCACAGTTAAATGTCAAAACAGTTGTATTTCAAACAATTCAGTTTAACACCAGCACACAGTTTAATTCTATTTGACCCATAGATAGGATCCTATCAGATGCTATCACTCTGAGCCAGAGTGGACCTGGGAGTAATGAGAATAAAGGGGTACTCTGCACTCACCAAAGCATCAGCATTACTGAAGCCTTACCATCAGATTGTTTACCGTCATATCCAGGACATTTTGTTAGGGGAGTCTTTCTCCTCTGCAGAGATGCAGTCAGTGTATTCTACAGCCCGAGCCGATAGGATCACAACATTCATGGGTTATCTAATGCCAAAGCTATCCTTGTAAAATAACAACAGTGGTGCTATTTAACCCATAGCTAAGGGATGAGAGGGTTCATGCCTTTCTAAAAGTTATTAGTCTGATAGTGAAAGTAATAATACAAACTGCAATTTGAACTCAATGGTGACCAGAGTTCAAATCCTGGATGAGGCTGTTTGCATTTCATGTAGCACTAATACTCATGACAAAAAGTATGTATCCATCTATTCTCTCCCTAGAACAGACTGGGCTCTTTAACCTTGGTATAGTAACTGATCTAGAAGTAAAACTGAATTCAATTTAGTAGTGCTCTGCTTAAGGGCAGATGGATTGGATAAATACAGAGAAGACAAGGAGAATATAACCTTTTTTTTTTAGGAATAAAGATTACGCTATCTACATTTGGGCTTTTGCTGTTGGCAGGAAAAGAGAAGTGAATAAAGGTTATTTTTATATTTGTTACTAGCAAAAGTGACATGCCAGGCAGTCAAAAACTATTTATTCTTCAATTGGCACATTTTAGCTAGTCTGCCATTACCAGGGAATGCTGAAATTCCATGGAGACATAAAATAAAAAAAATAAAAAATAAAAACTAACAAAAAAAAAAAAAATAAATAAATAAATAAATAAACTTTTGCTTTTTGTTTAACTTTGAATTCTTTTAAGCAGATGCAAAAAATAAACTCTTTTCTTATATAAGGAAACATTTTTTTAAGTATGTTTTGGTGGGACAAGAAAGTTCAAGTGTAGAAAGACTGAAAAAAAAAAAAAATAAATAAATAAATAAAATGCAGTAAGAAAGTGGAAACAAAAAAAAAAGCAGAGAGTGTGAAGAGAGTGAGGAGAGAGAGAGGGGGGAGGGAGGGAGAAAAAAAAAGCAGACAGAGAATGGGGTAAAAAAGCAGAGAGAGAGAGAGAGAGAGAGAGAGTGGGGAAAAAGCAGAAAGAGAGAGCAGGAAAAAAGCAAACAGAGAAGGAGTGAAAAAATAGACAGATAGATGGAAAAAAGCAGAGAGAGGAAAAAAGTTGAGAAAGAGATTTAATTAACAGACAGAGAGACAGAGAATGAAGCAAAGACAAAGAAAGAGAGAGAGGTGGAATGAAGCAAGGAGAGAGAGAATGAAGCAAAGACAGAGAGAAAAAGAGAGAAATTGAAAGAGAGAGAGAGAGAAAGAAAAAGAAAGAACAAAGCAAGGAAATAGAGAAAGAGAGAGAGAGAGAGAGAGAGAGGGAATGAAGCAAAGACAAAAAGAGAGAGAGAGAAATTGAAGCAAAGACACACAGAGAGATAGAGAAAGAGAAATGAAGCAAAGCGAGAGAGAGAGCGAAGCAAAGATACAGAGAGAGAGCGAAGCAAAGACAGAGAGAGAGAGCAAAGCAAAGACAGAGAGAGAGAGAAGCAAAGAGAGAGAGAGAGAGCAAAGCAAAGACACAGAGAGCAAAGCAAAGACACAAAGAGAGAGAGAGAGAGAGAGAGAACAAAGTAAAGAAACAGAGAGAGAGAGAATTAAGCAAAGACACACAGAGAGAGAGAATTAAGCAAAGACACACAGAGAGAGAGAGAGAGAGTGAGAGAGCAAAGCAAAGACACAGAGAGAGAGAGAGAGAGAGAGAAAGAAAGAAGCAAAGAGACAGAAAGAAAGAGAGTATGAAGCAAAGAGAGAGAGAGAGAGAGAAGCAAAGAGAGAGAGAGAGAGAAAGAAGCAAAGAGAGACAGAGAGAGAGAAAATGAATCAAAGAGAGACGGAGAGAGAGAATGAAGCAAAGGGAGAGAGAGAGAGAGAGAAGCACAGAGAAATAATTAAATCAAGTATTCCAATGTAATAATTTATACATATTTATATATGATATTTAGAATTCTCATATAACACACACATATATATATATATATATATATATATATATATATATCTCGAATATTCTTGTCCAATACTTTATACACAATTATACTCTATATATTCCTATTTAATGATTTGTCTGCATACAGTTATATAGTTTCAAGGTTTCCTATCTTATATTAATAAATCGTATTTAATTACTAACAGTTTTTTCCAAGCAGCAGTTGTGTCAATACTGCTATAGGGATGCTCTACATGGACGCTAACTAAACATAAGAATGCTGCAAGCAATGTTGATCAAGTCCTGGAGGTAGCACCCCACAGAGCAGCAGCTGTACGGCCACCTACCACCCATCACAAAAACTATCAAAGTTAGACAAACCAGGCATGCAGGGCACTCATAAGTGGACCCCTTCACATTGATGAGCAAAGGCAGGACGACCAACAAGAATCTATATACAACAGCTCTGTGCCGATACAGGAAGTAACCTTGAAAACCTACCGGGAGCGACGGTGGCGAGAGAGGGTCAGGGAGATCCATCCTGGCGGCGTGACGATGAATGATTCTCTATTCACCAGACCTCGCACCAAGTGATTTCCATCTTTTACCTTCTCTACAAATGCTCTGAATGACAAAAAATGTTCACAAAACGATCAGATGAAAACGTTTGTAGAAAACTTGTTGAGCTCAAAACCAGCTGAATTTTACTTGAAATGAACAAACCGATAAATGACAAGAGGTGATTAAAAATAATGATATAGATATATATATATATATATATATATATATATATATATTGCTGTATCGTGATGATGGATATAATTTTACAGATTTCTATCCGAAACGAATAATTTTTAAACAGACCAATTTGACCCATAAAACGGACTAACAGGTACTACCACTCCAGGTCAGAGCGGACCTGGAATTAATGGCGATGAAGGGGTACTCTTCACTTCCCTGAACTCCTGGAGCCTCACTACCTGATACAGATTAGTGTTACACCCAAAATTATCACTTTTTTTTTTTAGCGAGGAGTCATCCTTCTACAATAGATACGGTCAGAGTATTTTAAGCCCTGACAGACTGGGAAAGGTACATATCATTATATATATATATATATATATATGTGTAAAAAAACCAAAAAACAGCTGGACTATAGTTATATTTCCTACTGAAATCGGATGCTGGGAATTTGTTACCAATTTAACTTCGGCATATCTTCCCACTATAGAAAAATGGAAATATGTTTTCAAAGTTTCGTTCTTACGTCATTGAGAGATAAACTCAGACAGGATATTCATCAGACCTCGATCAAGATGTTTTAAGAGAATTGCTAGAAAGCAGTCCACGCAAAAGTACTAGAGAATTAGCACTTGACCTCAACATATCCTAATCTACAATTAGCTGACACTTAAAAAACAAAAAAAAAGTGAGCAAACTGGACGTTTGGCTTCCACATACTCACAAAAAGAAAAATAAGGAAAGTCGCATATCATAGAGGCAGGTCTTCTTTCAATACAGAGAAATATCACCTATTTCTCAGGATTCGAAAAATAGGTCTTTTAAGACAACGTTCAACGCAAAAGGCAGTAAATTGACACGGATCAATCTCCACAGCCTACCCCAGAGGCGGAGATACATAGAAGAAAAGTTATGCTATTTTTATGGTGGGATCACTGCGGTAGCATTCATCTGAGTTTTTAAACCGCAATTAGACACTCAACGTAGACTTATACTCGACAGCTGCAACATGTGCATAAAAATATAAGAAAACGCCCCTGCACTCGTCAATAGGAAAAACGTGCTTACCCACAAATAATACAAAGCCACATTCAGCAAGAATCAGGCAGGAAAATATATAAGATTTAGGCTTGTCTGTTCTACTCTATTCACCAGACCTCGCACCTAGTGATTTCCATCTTTTACCTTCTCTACAAATGCTCTGAATGACAAAAAATGTTCACAAAAAGATCAGATGAAAACGTTTGTAGAAAACTTGTTGAGCTCAAAACCAGCTGAATTTTACTTGAAATGAACAAACCGATAAATGACAAGAGGGGATTAAAAAGTAATGGTATATATATATATATATATATATATATATATAGCTGTATCGTGGTAAGGAAAAGATACACAGTGAAATAGACTTAATTATTTATTAACTCAAGTGATACGATCCGACTAGTATCATTAGTCTCGCGCTGTTGATATTACGTCCGAAGTTGGTCGTACTACTGAACGACGTCCTTCAGAGCTATCACTCTGCTTCTGCTTCTCTGAGAAACACGGCGTCTTTTATACTTCCGCGATACCGGAAGTCATGTGGTACGAGCCACTATACAACATATATACATACTTACACACAATCAGATCATCACATACGCGAGAAAGTCACCAAGCATCGTTGAGTACATCTAAGTTATCTTAAATTATATACTTATACTTTATCACATACTGAACACTATTTATATGTATGAATATAACAAACTATATTATTGATATTCATATATTTTTTAAATTGATAAAACAGTATTGCACATGCAAGTCCATCTTTGAATGAACTGTCATAGATTTATATCAATAAACAGTTATAGATGAGATGAATATCTCGAGCACTTGAATACCATCAGGCCCATTATTAAATAATCTCTAGACAGTAGTGTGTGTTCCTAAAAAGCAAGGTACGCATTGCTCATCGGAAGACAATTCTAGCAAATGTCACGTTGTACGATATTGGCATAGAACTGGCTTGGTTAATGGCATACCAACCTTCATAGGTTTATTTAATGCCAAAGCCATACCTTGTAAAAGAAGAATAATGACACCATTTAACCCACAGCTGAGGGAATGAAGGATTTACACCTTATTTTATGATGCCAGCAAAGTATCTTTATCAAGTTTCATATATTGTTCATTTTAGTTGTAACCTACAAAAATTCATGGAATTTATACCTATTGTAATGAATATTTAACTTACTAGTAGACATTCGCCTTCAAAAATTTGTACCTTCGATTT
>CAUZXS010003076.1:0-72500 GCA_963585895.1 Sepioteuthis lessoniana | reverse complement strand
CCAAGTTAGTCCCACTTTTTTTTATAGTTATTAGAAGTTTCATTTTACCCAGAATGCAACATCAAGAGGAAGTTGTTTATGACCTTTACCAAGAGAATAATCAAACTTATCTGATAAGAAATGAATATGCACTGATAATTAACCATTTGACGGTCAGATAATTTTTTAATCCTTGTGAAATGGGTGAATTATTTTTAGAAATTTTGCAAAATTGAGGGCATCTTCAAACAATATATAAGCAAAACTGGATAATTTCATCAGCAATTAGTTATAGTACTATAGTCATATCCTGCCCGAGCAGAGAGGTTTGTAAATAGGGTACTATAACAAGAAAACAAAGCACTCACTCAATTGTATTTTGCAAAACATCTTTTACACAATTCTACAGCTGTGCCTCATAATTTCAATACATTAACAGTGAATTGGTCAATGTTCAGCAAAAAAAAAAAAAAAAAAAAAAAAAAAAAAAAAAAAAAAAAAAAAAAAAAATGCCTTACATTGAACTATCATTTTTTAAATTAAGTCAGCTAAGATCAGGAAATGCAAAAATCAGAAAAAAGAAACCAAAGTAAAACACAATTAGATGATAAATGTCAAAATCTGGTTTAAGTAGACCTTTCTGCCAAAGGCTAATATCAAGTACACTATATTATCAAGTACACTAATAATAGGATTCTGGGTAATTTAAACTTTGAATTGGATCTCAGTCTTCCTACTATGATTCATGCTAAACCAAACAAGATTATTCAGCTGAATATGAATTCCAAGAGGCAAATATAAACAGATTAACAAATGTTCATTTCAAATCAAGGTTGCCAACCTGGCGGGGGGAAAAAAAAAAAAGAAAGAAAGAAAAAGCTAGTCTTGGTACTTTCTAAACAGATCAATTATGCTGTGCGTGCCACCACTCAATACACTAAATGTATGTTTTAATAATCCAAAATTACTCAACAGGAATTTTAAGACCCAAACATAAGCAATGTTTTCGCAAACTTTCAATATCAACATTGATCAACCGATTTTCAGTCAGGGTTCCCAGCCAGAAAAATAAAAATTTCTAAGCAACCACCAGACTTACTGTTAATACGACGAGCATCTTTTACCAGTCTGTCAGCAGAAGAACTGACTTGTTTCATTTTCTCCAGGAATTCAGTATCATTAAATGCCGTCGGACTTTCCTTTATCACCTCAATGTAATTTCTCATCTCTCGTAAATTCTTTCGGTGAAGGTTCACTTGATCTTGCACCAGATTATAGCAAGGTGGACAATCTAGAAAAGAAAGCAGAAACAAGAAATAATTATTGCAACATTGTTAACTGTGAAAATTAAAATAGTAGAAATGGGTGACACGTTTCTAAAAGTCAAGCAAATTCGGGTGATTGTATTTTATGGCAAATCTTGTGGGTTATTGAAAGGCAAATCCTGTTTAAACACACGTAGTCTTGTAACAAAACGAATGACTTATTGCTGAATCCAGAATGGGCGAGAAAGTGTTTCGCATGTGAAGAAAGGAAACATCCTAGGGTGAGGGTGTGATTTGTAGAATATAGAGACACGCTCATGTAAATTTTGGCCAGTCTGGACAGAGATAAAAACAGCAGCATAGCTTCAGTTCTCACGTTGCGATGAGAAAAGAACAAGAAGTGATTCACACTCGGACTTTGGTTTGTTACGAAGATTACCAATCAAGCTTGCATGCGAGGAGAGACTTACAGTCATACTTGTTTTATTTTATTTTATTTATTTATACATCTATTTTTTTAAAAATTTTGATGACCAATTGGACTGGCCAGGAAAGAGACAGACAAGAAGGAAGCATGCCTTAAAAAATTTTTTTGCTTCAACTATATATATATATATATATATATATATATATATATTACGCATATAAGTGTGTGAGATTTGTAAATGAATAGTTGGTAGGTACCATTTTTAAATAAGCTATAACTCATTTGTTTGCACACAGTTAAATGGTTTCAAGTATTCCTATTTAACATTAGATAAGAATACTTGATAAATAGAAGTACTAATTCAATACTAATCATTTGTTTGCACATAGTTAAATAGTTTCAAGTATTACAATTTATTGTTTTCACAAATAGTCTGGTTTTATGGCATATCAACCATTGTTGGTTATTTAATGTAAAATCCTGTTTTTACATATTCATTAGATATATGATTTGTAAACATGTCTTGTAGATAAATAGTTAAATGATCAAACAGTTCTATTTCTAACAATTCAATTTAGCCTAGGTCAACAAAGTTAAATGGTTCCAAGTATTGCTTGGTATTGTGAATAATATTTGTTTATACACAGTTAAATGATCAAACAATTCAATTTAGCATAAGATAATTTTTCACAATCAATTTAAATGTCAAACAGTTCTTTTAAACCCACAGAGAAGACCCTAGCAGGTGTTACCACTCCAGACCAGAGTGGACCTGGGAGTGATGGCAATGAAGGGGTACTCTGCATTACCCTAAGCTCCAGCATTACTGGTGCCTCACTGTCAGATTGTTCAGCGTCATATTCAGGACACTTGTTGGGGGAGTCTTACCCTCTGCAGAGATGCAGTCAGTGTATTCTGCACCCCCAGCTGACTGGTCTGAACAAATTTGGATTTATAAATGCTTTAAGGTCTTCTGTAAGGGCCAATGAACATTTTATTGGAAGGCGAGACATTTAACAGTTATAAAGAGAATAAACTTGAGAAAAGAATTTAGCACCAGTTAACTCACAAATTATTATGTAGAGGTGCCCGTGGTGTAATGGTTATCATCGTAGCAAATGGACAAGAGTTCAAATCCTGGACGAGACTGATTGCATTTTCACATAGCACTAATACCCTTGGGAAAGGTATGAATCCAATTATTCTCCCTCCAGCTATGGGTAAATAGTAGGGCAGACTGAATTCTTCAGCCTTGGTGAGGCAACTAGTCTAGAAGGAAAACTGAATTCAAACCTGTTAAACTGCTTAAAAATTGACCTTGTGTCATATCCTGCCCAAGCAGAGGGGTTGGTAAATATGGTTAACTCATAAATCAAGCCTCAAGTCATTAAAAATTACACAATCCAGTTCAGCATTTAATCCAGAAAGAGCAATGTTCTTAATAGGCAACATTGCAAGATGTTGCTTTCCCTTGCAGGAAATGGTATGTAAATGAACAGGAATAAAGCAGACATTTTGGTGTAAGCATTCTTTACAGAGAGGACTTATGAGTTAATAAACAACAGTTAATGATTAAAAGGCAAAACTTATGGTTTATTCATTGACAAATTGTGTTTATGTTTTATACATACATGATTCAGAAGTGAATAATTTCTAGGTAACATTTTTAAAAGAACCAGAGCTCATTTGTTTGCACGCAGTTAAATGGTTTCAAGTATTTCTATCTAATACTAATAATTCTTATCTTTTAGAATATTCAGAAAACTGTTTTCATCGTTATACTCAGAACCTCAAAGTGAACCCTTTATTTAATCCCCAGCAGTAGATTGTTCTAATTCCTTTAACTATGACCAGGTACAAGTATTAAACAATAGGAACTTCTTATTTTACCTACAGTTGGGATTGAACCTGCAACCACCAGATGATTTCACTCAGAAGCAGTTTTCAACTAAACACCTTGTCCACTGTGCTACATGACCCGCTGGACAATTCAGAGTGAATTTTTGGGAATTATGAATGTATGTGATACTACACACTATTGTGTAAAATTTTTACACTTACATTTTCCTGACTATTGTCCTCATCTTTGTCGCCATGTTTATCACAACGTTTCAGCCATTGTATACTCTGGCCTTCTTCAGGTGGTTGGAATGTCGAACTTAACCCTTTATTTCACTTACTGGGGTAGACTGTTCTAGTTCCACGAACCATGTTTGATGGATGTCAGTTATCAGTTATCTCCTGTTAATTTCCCCTCTGAAAGTTCTTCGGCGAGTATTGAACTCACACTCTTTTGGGTATGTCACAGGATCAAACCAACGCCTTTATCCACTGAGCCATGTGTCCTTGAGGACAATTTTTACATCAGCTCATATTGCAATTTTTTTTTTTTTTTTTAAATTTTGAATCGAGCCCTTTTAATTAATGATTCCCATGTCATATTCATCCCAATATTTGGTCTGATCAACGGATAACTATAGCCCAACATATGTGCTGCCTTAAGATGTTTTATTCTAATAATTCTATTTAATATTATCGATTTCTTTATACACTATGAAGTGGTTTCAATTCTATTCATCCAGCATTTCTATGTAAACACAAATATATTGAACACAGTTGTATGGTTTCAAATAATTATCCTTAGTAAATGATTGAACAGTTCTATTTGACCCATAAATAGGGCTGTAACAGATACTACTAATCCAAGTCAGAGTGGAACTGGGAGTAATGGCAATTAAAGGGTAACCAGGACACTTGGTGATGATCTTGCTCATCTGTAGAGGTAGTTAGTTGTCTAAATTTCTGAGACGAAGCTTGGTGATTTTCATCATTAAAGGTTTTCGGACTATTGTCTTCATATTTATTGTTATTTCACAACGTTTTGGCCAATATGTCATCCGGCCTTCTTCTTTGTCGAACTCAGGAACCTTCGCGGAACTTGAACTACATCCTTTATTGAATCCACAAGGGTCACCTGTTCTGATTCTGTTAGCCATAACTGGGTACAAGTGTTAAGTATTCCTGAATTGTTACTCGTGCTGCTGTCAGGATTGAACATGCGACCTCCAGATGATTGTCTCCTTAGAAGCTTAGGGAACCAATGCCTATAACACATGGCGTAACGGTTATAGGTGTTGAGGAAATAATAAAAATGAAGATGATGGTCCAAAAATCCTTAATGATGTAGAGGTAGTGTCTGTGTATTCTATAACCGCATCCAACAGGGCAGAATTTGGTCTGTTTAATAGTATAGCAACTTTTATGGGTTATTTAATGCCGAAGCCATCTTTATCGAAGAAACGCAGTGATACTATTTAACCCACTGCAGTGGGTGGGAGGAATTAAGTGAGTTCATATTTTTCTCCCAAGCGGATTAAGTCTGAACTTGCATACTTGGAGGTTACCGTCCAGTACTTTAGCCATTGCATTGCACGGACTTCCCCTCCTAGAATTAGAAAGATGAAGGGTAATACTAGCCAAAATTAATATCGAAATTTCTAAAAGGTTTTTCTAAGTTTAATATGGAGCACTCAGTTAGAATCTAACTAATAATGCTCTGCTAGCCTAGCTCACTAAAAATGAAAAGCAGGCTTCTATCTTTCAAGCATTGTTTCACTTACCTACACAACCAGCTGAGATGTTAAATTTGTTTTCTTGGCATCGATCACATCTTGCACCCGTTGTGGTGGGTCGGCAATTACAAATACCTTTGTCGTCACATTCCAGATCCAGTGATCCAAGGGGATCACATTGGCAGCCTACAAAAAACAAATCAGGGATCAGGTCAGTCATCAATAATCACTTATTTCGTTTTGGTAATTCAAACAATGAAAGAAAGCAAATCAATAAGAAAAAGAAATTTTTTTATGTATTGTAAAAGGGTCATTCAATAGATAAGGTGAAATATAGCCTAAGGATTTGGCAATAGGAAGGATTGTTTACAGTTGTCCTTTCATGTCCTGGAAGACTGTCAGCATGACCTTCTTTACCGGCTACTGTGCCAGGAAATTTTTCTTTACCAGAGAATGTGTTTCCACTATGATCTGTCTCTTCAATTTGGGCTCAAAGTCGCAAACCTATGTTCAGCCAATTTTTTCCTTTTCCCAAAAATTCTTATTTATTGAATTATATATATATATATATATATATATATTATATACACACCTTCATTTAACATCTGAAGAGGGTCATCATAGACCGGAAATAAATCTATGACACCAAAGAATTGAATTTTCTATTTTTATATAAAAAATATTTTGGCTCTGCTCGTTGAGTTTTGATGTATTCTTAATCCCAAATCAATTATACATCGATAGCCATTGACATTGAGCACTCAAGTTGGATACTCAAACTCCTTGGATTTTTTCCTCGGATTATATATGTCCCGATTGGAAGTATTCCCTGGATTGAATATCATATATATATATATATATATATATATATATATATATATATATATATATATATACACGATATTCAATCAAGTAAATCCAGGATAGAGAATACTTTCAATCAGATCATATATAATTATGGCTGAGCCATAAATAATTTACCACGGTAAAATATAATCTATTCATGAATAAATAGTTTCAATCAATAGAATATTTGTCATTATTTTGGATCACCATTTGTCGTTCATTGGGGTGGTGTGTCGATTCCATACAAATAAAATTCAGCCATTTTGAGTGAAACAAGTTTTTCATAAATGTTTCCACTTGATTATCTAGAGAAAATCTTTTGTCATTCAGAGCATTTTATAGAGAACAAAAAAATAGGGTGGATGAGGTAGAACAGACCAGCCTAAATCCAATTATTATGTCTGCATGATTCTTGTTGAATGTGGCTTCACATGATCACATTGTTTCTTCTAAGAGGATTTTCGTTGCAGCTGTTTAGAGCATAATTCTGCAATGAGTGTCTAATTACAATTTAAAAAGTCAAAATGAATAATTCTATGATGAGCCCACCACACACATAGCATAACTTTTCTTCCATGAAGCTCCACCTCTGGGGTTGGCTGCCGAGATTCATCCTTGTCAACCTGCTGCCTTTTGCATTGAATATTATCATAAAAGACCCATTTTTCATCACCTATAATGATATTCTTGAGAAACGGTTTATTTCTCTGCTTTGAAAGAAGGTATGTGGACTGGTCTACTTAAGATATTGACGGCTTCAAGATATACCAGTATGGTAATTTTGATCGTCACTTGTAGATTGTCTTACTTTCTCAAACTTGCAAGACACTGTAAATCTCAGCCGAGTGTTTTTATCTTTTTATGGTTTTGGAATCAATAACAAGTTCAAAACCTGGACGAAACTGTTGGCATTGCACTTTCTGCTAATTCTTCAGAGAAAGGCATGAATCTATCTGTCCTCCCTCAAGCTACGGGTAAATAGTTTGACAGACAGAGTTCTATAGCCTTATTTATGCTACTTGTCTAAGAGAAAGAAAACACTGAATTCAAATCTACTTTATTTCACTTAAATTGACTTTGGGTCATATTCTGAAATACAGATTTTTTTTGATTTTTTTTTATTTACACTGATGAATGCAATCGAATAGTATGTAAAAATATGAAAAGAAAACTAATCAAATTAAGACAAAGATTTTTTTTATTACTATTAATGTTCTGTCTGTAAAAATTTTACAATTTAAATACTCTTAAGTTTTTCTTGGTTTTGTATTTTCGTCTTTACTGATCAACGTCCTGCCTTCTATCATCTTTCTTCATCTTTTCTTCTTTCATTTTCCTTTAAATTCTGTTTATTTCTTTCTGTTCACTTTTCTTTTCCTTCCATTTCATGAAGTCAGTTGATTCTTATATTTTACTGATAATAACATTGTGAGTACAATAAGATTTCATATCTAAGAGTATGTAGAACCCAAACTCCTAGCTTACTCACTTTTTTCTATCTTTTTTCAAATAATGGCAGATTGTAGATTAGGATATGTTGAAAAGAATTACTAATTCTCGATTATTTTTCCATCGACTACATTTCATCAATTATCTTAAAGTATCTTGAGGGAGGTCCAAGGATCTTCCTGGTCTGGGTGCATCTCTCAATGACATATCACTAAAATGAAACTTTGAAAACCTGTTTCAGACTTGACAATCAGTAACGACTCCTTGGCAATAAATGCTAGAAATTTTCTTAGCTGTTTCAGTAGCGTTTTTAGTATTCTTAAACTCTTATAACATGACAATTCGCAAACGCACTTTCAGTTCCTCCATTTTAAAGGCGTAAGATCATAGAGTAAACTTTTTCACTACTGAAATAAAAATGACTAGTGAATGTACTCATTCATCGGGTAATTTCTGGTTGCATTTAAAACACTGGAAGTTCGAAATGCATATTTACAACTTACTTTAAAAAAAAAAAAAAAAATTATTTATGACTCGACCCAATATCATCATCATGTCGTGCTGGTAGCACGGATATCCCTGACCCTTTCTCACCACTTTTCCCTATCGTTCATCGCCTCTGGCAGGTCTTCCGGACAACATCCCATATCCTCACATAGTTGCTGAATGTATGTTCGTGCTGGTCGTCCTGCTTTTGCACGGCCATGTGTGGGGATCCATAAGAGTACATCACTTATGAGTTTGTCCCTGCTTCTCCAGCAGTGTCCTGCATGTCTGGTTCGTCTAACTTGAATAGTTTTCGTGATAGGAGGCAGGTGGCCGTACAGTTGGTGTCTTGTGGGGTGTTGCCGCCAGGACTTGTTCAAGATTGCTCGCAGCATTCTTGTGTAATTGCCGTCTAGCTTCTTCTCCATCCGTTTTGTTAGAGTCCATGTAGTGCATCCATAAAGCAGTATTGATGCTACCGCTGGCAGGAAGAAACTGCATTTCATTTTATCAGTTAGGTCTGATTTCCATATAATTGATAGCTCTCCATGCTTTCGTTAACCTCATGTCGATGTCCTTTTAATCAAGTCAATAATCAAATAGTTCATTTTGTCACACTGCAACAGAAATCACTCACTGCCGAGAGAAAAATCGTACATTAGCAGGGGGAAGAAAGGAAATTTATACCTTTAGGGAAAGAACAAATAGAGATGGATCTTACCGGGGGGGGGGGAATAATGTCAAATGTTTGAACAAAGAAAAATGGGATTAATTCAATATATGTGTACCATAGCCAGATATCCGGATATGGGAAACGTACATAGAATGTTCATAATAGATATACATAGAACATAGGAATCTTGAAACACGATAAACACTTACGACTTCTTAATTCAGGTACAAAACTTTATTACCTTTGAGTTTAAAGGTTCTTCGACATAAGGAGAGAGATACACATTCTTTCTATTCTGGCTTTTCCATCTGCCCCCCATCTTGCACTAATTTGTCTCACCTCAGCGAGCCCCGAAAGTCGACCCTTCTCGTTCGGTGTCTAGTTCTTAACTCAACTAACTGACTTTTTCAAATCTCCCAAAATCCTCCACGCGCTTCCGGTACATTCCGTCATTCACATCCCCCTATCTGGGATTTTTATTTTGACATCTCTGAATGACACGTCCGCCTCGTGCGCGTGAACACCTGCGTTCATGTTGCACCTAGCTAACCCATGCACTGAGCCGAAAGGTTCTAAGCCTAACTAGACCCAAAGGCATAAAACGAAATCCCTTGGTCATTATATTACATATGTAGGTGGGGGAGATGGATTTTATAAATATAAGAAAATAAAATGGAACAACAACTTGAAATTAATAATCTTCAAATGGGAAAGGGTTAATACACAAAAACCAAAAACTTAACTTTTTACAAATTCCCAGCTCTCAAGAAATAAAAACAGCTGTAAAAAGACAAAATTTTAATACATAGAAATTCCAAAACACCAATGACCTCAAATTTAGATTTATAGTAGCAATCCCATCATGCCACACCAACAGACTCAGAAAACTAATTGATATTCTACAGCCATGATTCAAAACCAACATCAGAAATAATATTTTTTTTATTGAACTATGCCACAATAAACTGATCCCAATACACGCATGGTAACATTTGACATCACAAACCTATACAGTAATATCTCCCATGAATTAGAAAAACAGACCATCTCATTTTTTATCAAAAAATACCCGGAAACTTTATACCTGAAATTTAACAAAAATATTCGTCACTGATAATAATATCAGTGACGAATATTTTTGTTAAAGAGTAAAGTTGGCAACGATAGTCGAGAGCGACCAGAAGGCTCCCTTTTCAATAGCTAACACACAGAGTTCTGGGGGGGGCACTACTCCTTTTCTTGGATTGCTCCACTTTACCCATGATACATACCTTATAATGCCAAGTGTTCCTATTTACCAACCCCTCCGCTCGGGCAGGATATGACACAAGGTCAATTTTTAAGCGGAGTTTAACAGGTTTTAATTCAGAGTTTTCCTTCTCCTAGACTAGTTGCCTAACCAAAGCTGAAGAACCTAGTCTGTCCTACTATTTACCCATAGCTGGAGGGAGAATAATTGGATTCATACCTTTCCCAAGGGTATTAGTGCTATGTGAAATGCAATCAGTCTCGTCTAGGATTTGAACTCGTGCCGCCATGTTCATTTCCTACGACGATAACAATTACACCACAGGCACCTCCAATACCAAGTGTTAAGCAAGGAGGTATCAAGGACCATTTTTTGAGTCTTTGGTATGACTTGACCTGGGATTGAAGCTCAGTCTCTCTGGCCATTGCCAAACACTACCCACTAAGCCAAACTAATCCTAAATATTAACTATTTCCAATTCAACAAATTAAATCCAAAGCCTCAAAGTAACTATAAGTAACACAGATCCATGTATAAGCGTATTTTTCTTCAGGGAGAAAGAAATTTTTTTTTTAAATGGCATACAATCTATGTATACAACCTTTACAATAAACCAGTTGATCACAATCGACATATTGGGTAACATGTTGTAGCTATGGGTGTATGCTGACCATATATGCCTTACCTCCAGTATTTCCACAAATAAGTACACCACCTCAATGGACTTAAGACCGAAAAAAGAAAACAAATGAATTGCTAACAGTAAGGGCAAATAAAACAAATTAAAACAAGGGGAGATAACTGTTCAGCTTCTAGTACTAAGGGTATGTAACTCTTGTTTTTACACAGATTATGCATGACTATTACTGAAGATGATCTAACATCCCATAAAAATACACAAGCTCAAGCCATATCTCATCTGTCTAGCCTGGTGCAGGCAGCAATAAGCATTGGTCTCTATGTGAACTCATAGAACAAAGTTCATGCCTTTTAACCAAGATGGTACCATCTCATTAAATGGCAAACCTCTAAAATTAATAGATCAGTTCATATACCTCAGTAGCAATATCTCATCTACTGAAAGTAATACCAACATACATAAAGATAAAGCATGAACTGCTATTGAGAGGTTATCAACCACATAGAAATCTGATCTCTGATAAAATAAAAATTCTTCCAAAGTGTAGCCATGCCAGTAATATTTTATGGCTGCACCACCACTTAGACTTCAAAAAATTCCTGGTGAAAAAGCAAGATTGGAACAACGCAAGGATGCTTTATGCTGTTTTGAACAAATCCTGGATGCAGCACATGACCAAGCATCATCTGTAAGGCCACTTACCTTCCATCTCACAAACCATACAAGATTTCCAGCAATGCTTAAAAAGTCTAGCTAAATTATGAATGAACTTATAGGCAATGTTCTATGGACACACTAATGTTAGCTAACCAGTAAAACCAGGCCATTCGCATAAGGGTTAGTGTGTTTGCCATTGGCCCAGGTGACTTGCGTTCAATCCTAGGTCAAGTCATACAAAGAAAAAAATAGAAAAGGCACTTGATGCCTGTGAGTTTAACACTCAGCACCAGGTATGGATCAAGGGTAATTGGAGTAATCCAAGGAAAAGAAGTAGCGCCCTTTCCCACACCTTGGAAGCCTTCAGGTTGTCTTCAACTATGGCTGGCCAACTTCATGTATATTTTGTTTAAAAAATAAGAAAATTAGAAATTGTATTCCATAATAAATTTGTTTCACTTATTCTAGCTCATCAGATGGATTATATATATATATCCATCCATCGGAAAAGGAGAGTTGATGACTTGAATTTATAATGGCATATTAACAGGTCATTGAGTATTCTTCCAATTTATTTTACAATATATTTGCTGTGTATGGGTGTGTGTGTGTGTATATATATATATAAAATAATAAAATATATATTAGATATATCTCATATTTTATTATTATATAATAGCTTTATCTAAGATATTGAGCACTCTCCATATTATATTGCACTTGGTTCAACATAAACCCACAAAGTGATTTAGTGACAACCAACTATATATATATATATATATATATATATATAAAAAAGAGAGAGAGGGATAGAGAGAGAGAGCTATACATCAAGCATTTCTGCTTAAAAAAAATTCCGTACTCTTCATCACTAGACAATTGTTTTGTAATTGAGATATATATAACACAAAAACAGTAATCAATTGAAAACATCACATCAAAGCAAGATTTTTGCCAAAGCATTATCCCAAGCGAAAAATATGTAATTACAATACTGTTTTAAAAAATTATTTACTTATTTGAAAAAACATTCGCAATCTTTTGCTAAAGTGAACCTCGAAACAACTAAAGCAACAAGTATACTTACGTTTGCATCCTTCTGCTGAGAATCCATAATGGTAAGAAGCGCATACGTCACAGCGTTTACCAGAAACATTCTCTTTGCATTTGCATTGACCATTGTTTTGGTCACAATTTGTATCCAAGGATCCAGTGAGATCACAGTTGCATGGTTCACAACCTGCAAAGAAATATGCCAGTTATAAATATGATCATTTTGTGGTTTACAAATAAACTTCTGAGAGAGATTTTTCATGGCACATGACTCATATATTGGTCATGGCACATCGACTCCTATATATTAGTCATGTAATGCCAAACAAGAATTTTCATAGTGTTTAATCCCATCTCCAATGTTCTGATTCTAAACGTGCTTTTATGACACATTGACTGCTATATAATGGTCATGTAGTGCCAAACAAGGATTCTCAAGTCGATTCTCATATTCTTTAATCCAATTTCTAACGTTCTGGGAGCAATGACAAGAAGTACTTCATATCCCCCAGAGCTCCAGGCATGGAGCCTCACTATCAGATTATTTAGTGTCGTATCCAGAACACCAGTTGAGAGAGTGGTGGGAGTCTAACCCCCCTATAGAGATGCAGTCAGAATATTCTACAGCCCCAGCCAACTGGGATAACTTGAGATCTCATTGAATATCAGGTGCTTCAACTTCAGCCCAGAGTGGACTTGGAAGTAATGGCAATAAAGAGTTACTCCGCATTCCCCAAACCTCCAGCATTACTGGAACCTCACCATCAGATTCTTTAGTGTTGTATCCAGGACACTCATAGAGGGGGAGTCTTATCCCTCTGCACAAAAGCAGTCGGTGTATTCTGCACCCCCAGCTGACTGAGCAAAGGCATATTTAGGTATTCTTTATTTCTTCTTTCCGTGGGTCATAGCTGGAGAAAAAAAAATCATATGATATAGATGCTGTTATATTAGGCGTTAAGCATCGATGTAAGATGGCAATCAAATTCCAGGAAATATTTCATGAAGTTAAATCTGTACTTTGGGGTTGGTTTTATAGCATATCAACCAGAGTAGATAATTTATTGCCAAATCCATTTTTACACAAACAGTTCTATTTCAAACAATTCAGTTTAGTTCTATTTGACACATAGACAAGACCCTATCAGGTACTACCACTCCAGACCAGAGAGAGTACTCTGCATTCCCCAAAGCTCCAGAATTACTGGAGCCTCACCATCAGATTGTTTAGTGTCATATCTAGGACACTCATTGGAGAGAGGGTCTTAAAGAAGCAGTTGGTGTATTCAACTGGGCTATGTACCCGCTTTGTTTATTTGGTTTAATGGCATACCAACCCTTGCAGGTTATTCAATGTCAAATCCTGATACATACATACGTCTAAGTAAAGAGTTTGTTGGTAACTATTTTTGAAAAGTTCTTAGTTTTTGTTTGCACACAGTTAAATTGTTTCAAGTATTCCTATCAAACACTAATAATTCTATTCAATATTAATCATTTGTTTGTATTACTATTTCAGCATAATTGACCCTCAGCCACCGCCTTCTAGCACGTTTAAGATAGGAGCAATTTGAAGAATATGGTTGGGACAATTAATTGGTGATAGGGCTTGACATGACCAGCCAATTGACCAGATCGAGCCTCTCAGACTTCCTATCTACTGCAGTAAGGACCAAAGTAGACTATTGCTGTTCACATGAACACTATGGTTGCTAGGTTACAGATTGCTCAGCCACAAGGAACTCATCCTTAAGCATTACAGGTCACTATCAACAGGGTAGAGATCTGCACTTAATTTATCATTGTTTTCACTATGCAACATTTCGAACAAAAAAATATTCAGCTTACAGTGAATAATAAAATAGCAATCTGAAATATTGGTTAATGAGTTCTCAGGTTAAGCTGGTTGGTTGGTTGGGTTTTATGGTATATCAACCTTTGTTGGTTATTTAACGCCAAATCCATTTTTATGTAAAAAATTCAGTTTAGCATGAATACAGAGTTTAATTGTTAAAAACATTTCTATTTCAAACTATTCAAGCAGTTACACAAAACAATTCAGTTTAGTGTAAATACAGTTTCAATGTCAAAAAACAGTTCTTTCAAATAATTCAGTTTAGCATAAGCACGCCATTTAAATGTAAGTACGGTTTAATTGTCAAAAACATTTCTATTTCAAGCTATTCAGTTTAGTCAAACAATTCAGAGTTCTATTTAACCCATAGATAGGGCCCTATTAGGTGCTACCACGCCAGGTCAGAGTGGACCTGGGAGCAATGGCAATGAAGGGGTCCTCTGTATTCCCCAAGGCCCCAGCATTACTGGGACCTCACCATCAAACAGTTTAGTGTCATATCCAGGACACTCAGGTTAAGACAAGATTTCATAAGCTGAGAATGGCAGAAGGAAACTGAGAAAAGAAAATAATATCTTACCATTCCCACTGTCCAAATTCCAATAGCCAGGTTGACATCGGTCACATTTGAGCCCTTCCACAGATTCTTTGCAGGGACATTGACCCTTATAGGGGTCACAGGAAAATAAAGTCCCAGTTGGAAGGGTGCCTTTCTCATAACAATTGCAGGCTAAAAAGAAAAGAAAAAAATCAAAGATATTTTATTACTTAGAAAATCTGGCATAATGTTTTACTCTATCTAGGATCAGTGTAGTAGCTGTGCTTGATCCTCTGTTCTACACTATTATTTGGCATGCTTGTATAGCCATTACACTTTTCAGCCTCAAACACAAGTGTCGTACTTGTTCAGAGAGAAAGAAGCACACAAAAAGAAAGAGTACTAAAAAAAATGGTGCCTCCAGCACTTCGAGTAATCTGTGGTTCCACTTGTAAAAATCCAAATAATTTCAGCTGTTTACCATTAAAAGGAACTTCCTTGACTCAAGGAATTTGTCAAATTTGAATAATTGGGGGCAGGGAATTAGACAGGGGTGAGGTGTCCTGTCTGCTACATAAATGAAATGATCTGACTTTTCATCAACAACAACGAAGAAAATCAAAAGGTCTAACTCTTGCATATGTATGATAAAGTCATACCACTTCCCTAAATTCCTCCGCAGCAGAAAGAACCAACTGACCCAGCACACGTAATTCCATAGAAAATCTATTTCATATTTGACCAAATCCTTGAGCAGTTCATAAAAAAAAAAATAAAAAATAAATAAATAAATAAATAAATAAATGAATTTTAAAAAATTACAAAAATCATTTGGAGAGATGGAATGAAAAATTTTTTAAAGTGAGATAGATCACAATTGATCAAAAAGTACCCGTATTATGAAAGGTATCAATTGATTCCCAATTGTAGAAGATTATTGGTTAGATGGTTCCAAAGATTAAGGGAAATATTGACACTTACGTTTACACTGTCCTTTCGGAAGCGCCAAGGCATCTCCATAATAATTAGGAAGACATTTTTCACAGAAAAAGCCAACAGTGTTGTAGCGACATTTCAAACATTCACCTGTTATTCTGTAGGAAAAAGGATTTTAGTTGAAAACCGTCAGGTTCGAAGTGTTATATTCTCATATACATGTTCATGCAGAAATATACATATATATACTGGATACATACCGACGCAATGATAAAAACACAGGAAGACTTCTTTAACAAAATATTTACCTCTCACTTTATTGCAAGGGTTTGAAAAGGGTTACTCAAGATTTGCGTGTGAGAGGGAGCTGGAAACCGAACAGAAACTTCAATATTTTGACCGCCACTCTTATGGCCGTCAGCGTTGTGTCTTTCTCGTTCTCCAGATGCTCAACCAGACGCCCAGGGCCCACTCTGCCAGGTGATGGCTTTCTTTACTGCATCTTATCAGCATCTTCTCTGGATCCCAACTCAATCGGGCCTCAAGGCCCCTTCAGCCTGATGTGGCTTTTCCTACCATATCTCATCTATAACTCCGTCTCCAACTGTATTGACTGAGTTATATAATAGTTCAACGCACACTCGATCGCCCACTCGATCTTTGAAATCGCATGTTTGATCGACATCAAGCAGAAATAACTGTCATGCAGTTCACAGGTCACTCTTCCGGTGCGTCAGTCTATAAGTGTACCATGGGAATTTTTTACCTCGTCCCATTTCATCAGCCAATTTCCGCCCACGCCATTTCCTCTCATAACTGCCATTAGAATGTGTCACTTCCTTCCGGTGTATCACCTTGGAATGGCATTTTTGGCTGGGTCAAAAGCCAAAATACAACAGAAGGATTGAAATCCCTTAAGGAACTTGTTCACCTGCGAATACTTCATTCCTCAAAAAAAAAAAAAAAAAAAAAAAAAAACAGCATGTTATAAAAAGGTCCAGACGAGTGAACAATAAAGTAGAAAATAAAAACTCCTGATTAAACATTTCTTTTCCTGATCTTTTTAGAGAGCACAGCCTGCCCAACTATTTACCAATAGTTAGAAGGGGGAGAGAGAGATTCATGCCTTTCCAAAGATCCTTAGCATGAAATGCAAATAACCAAACCCATCATTTGAACTCTTGTTTTCAAGTCCATTCCCTATGACAAACATTATGCTAGACATGCCTCTTTATTTGGTTTAATGGCATATCAACTCCTGTGGGTTGTCTAATGCTAAATCTTGTGTGTGTATGTATATGTGGAGAAACGGTAGATTTTGCTCAATTTGACAAGATAAAAAAAAAAAAAAGGCAAAGAACTACTTCAGACTGTGAATAAAGAATGAAATATTACCACTAAACCTGTTGTAATCATTTGATTTATCCACTTTTCACTATATATCATGTCGTGCCACTAGCACAGATATCCCAGACCCCCTCTCACCACTTTTCCCTATCGTTCATCACTTCAGGCAGGTCTTCAGGGCTACATCCCGTATCCTCATATAGCTGCTGAATGTATGTTCGTGCTGGTCGTCCTGCGTTTGCCCGGCCATACGTGGGGGTCCATAGGAGTACATCACTTATAAGCTCGTCCCTGCTTCTCCAGCAGTGTCCTGCATGACTGGCCACCTGCCTTCCATCACGAAAACTATCCAAGACATATATATGTGGGAAATTTGGTGTTGCATTGTGGGGAAAAATGAATCTTCCAAATGCTATAAAATGCCAAATTAGTTAGGTTTGGATGGGTTTTATGGCATATCAACCATTGTAGGTTATTTAATGCCAAATCCTCTTTATACATATATATTAAATATATGTGATTTGGTTTGGTTGCGTTTTATAGCAGTTTGACAATTGTTGGTTATTTGATGCCAAATCCTCTTTATACATATATATTAAATATATATGATTTGGTTGGGTTGGATTGATTGCATATCAACCATTTTAGGTTAATTAATGCCAAATCCTCTTTATACACATTAAATATATATGATTTGTAAACATTTTGAAAACATTTTTCCACCAGCCTAAGCCCATTCTTTTGCACAGTTGAATGGAGATATATATATATATATATAGGTATTATTCAGTCAAGTTAAACCAGAGTTGGGAGTAATTCCTTCAGGACAAGAAAATCATTCAAGAGCTGAACATTTAAATTTTCCTGGTAATTTATTACAGAGCAATATTTCTTTAAGAAAAAAACCAAAGACCGGTTAATTTAGGATTATAAATTTATTTCCATCCTGTTTTTCAGTTTCTGGTGTGAACCAAAAACACGAAGAAAAAAATTTATAAAGGATTTTTTCAAATCCAATGGATAATTAATTAAAAGTGTCTATTCTGTTTTAATTATCAATTGGATCTGAAGAAGTCCTGTATAAATTTTCTTTCTTCGTGTTTTTGGCTCACACCAGATGGAAACAGGATGGAAATAAATTCATAATCCTAAATTAACCGGTCTTTGGTTTTTTCTTAAAGAGATTATATATATATATAAGTATTATTCGGTCCACTTAAACCAGAGTTGGGAGTAATTCCTTCAGGACAAGAAAATCATTCAGGAGCTGAACATTTAAATATTTGACCTATAAGTGAATACTTTGAAGATAATTTCATTTTGAAATTAGTTATAACTAATGTTTGCTCATGAGTATTTTCTACAAAATTAAAGGGTTTCAATTATTGCAATTTTGCACTAATAATTCTAGTCAACTTCAATCATTTGTTTGCATACTGTGAAGTGTTATGTGTATTGCTATTTAACACTAATAATTTTATTCAATTGCACACGGTTAAAAATATTGGTATCTAATGCCAATAATTCAATCTAGGGATACAGATAAGGGGTTTCAGGAAATGAGAATCAACACTAGTAATTCTATTCAACATAATTGATTCATTTTGACACAGTTAAATGGTTTCAAGTATTGCTATATATCCATATTTACCAACCTCTCCACTCAGGCAGGATATGACAATGTCAATTTTTAAGTGGAGTTTAACAGGTTTGAATTCAGAGTTTTCTTCTCCTAGACAAGTTGCCTCACCAAGGCTGAAGAATCCAGTCTGCCCTACAGTTTACCCATAACTGGGGGGCAGATAATTGGATTCATACCTTTCCCAAGGGTATTAGTGCAATGTGAAATGCAATCAGTCTCATCCAGGATTTGAACTCGTGTCTCCATGTCCAGTTCTTACGATGATAACTATTGCACTACGAGCACCTCCATATTGCTATATATCACTAACAATTCAATTAAATATCAGTCATTTGTTTAGACATACTTAAATGGTCAAACAGTTCTATTTCTAACAAGTCTATTTAGCATAAGTCAGAATTAAATGATCAAACAGTTCTTGGTTTAGTTTTATGGAAAATTGTTATTTAATGCCAAATCATCTTTATATATATATATATATATATATATATATATATATATATATATACATACACATACACACACATACCAACCCCTCCACTCGGGCAGGATATGACAAGGTCAATTTTTAAGCAAAGTTTAATAGGTTTGAATTCAGAGTTTTCCTTCTCCTAGACTAGTTACCTCTCCAAGGCTGAAGAACCTAGTCTGGCCTACAATTTACCTATAGCTGGAGGGAGAATAATTGGATCTATTTATTACATATGATTTGTAAATACACAGTTAAACAACCAAACAGTTCTATTTCTAACAATTCAGTTTAGCATATTTGTTAGCACTCGGTTTAAACATTAAACAGCTCTATTTGACCTATAGATAGGACCTTATCAAGTGCTATCACACAGAGCCTGAGTGGATCTGGGAGCAATGGTAATGAAGTGGTACTCGGCATTTCCCAAAGCTCCAGCATTACTCGAGCCTCACCATCAGATTGTTTAATATTATATCCAGAACACGTGGTTGAAATCTTTCCTCTTTGCCGAGATGCAGTCAGTATATTCTATAGCCCCAGCCAACTGGGCTGGCTAGATTGGTGCCAGCCATTTTGTTTTTGAGGTTTGCCTTGTGACAATGCTAAACACTGGAAATTGCCTTAAGACATTGAAGAATGATTTGGTAGTTTAAAATTATTAAGGGGGGTTTTGATATTTTCAGTCAGTTTTGTTCTGTGGTTGGTTGGCTATAATTTATTTTGGAGGGTCGGAGAGAAAGGTTCAGGTTTGTCTTGAGTAGTTCAGAATGTATTTAGGTTGGGATGTACATTTTTTTTTTTTTTTAAATAGAGGAATTATAAAATAAATTGAATTATCATGAGCAGAAAATCCGGCAGTGTTCACCAGGTTTTCTGGTCATGGCAATTTAATTTATTGTATCTTAGTTTCTCAAAAGCAATCAGCAAAGAGAAAAAATAAAAGGGATATCCTTACGAGTTGCAGTTTCCAACGCTGTTAAGATCTATGTTATCATTACAGGAACATCTTTGACAAGGTGTTTTTGGTCCATGGCGTCCAGCAGGGTCTCCATAGTAACCATCCAAACAGATGTTGCAAAGGTCACCTGATAAGAAAAAAAAATGATAATGCGCATGGATATCGTGCAGCCTTAAGCAAACACCGAATAAATGAAATGTTTAAAATTCTATTCGTTGGAATTTTTAAATACTGTCACATTAAGAATTTTATAATTTTTATGCATTTTTTAAAATACTGTATGCACCAAAAGTAAAGTTGGCGACTGTAGTCGAGGGCAACCCGAAGGCTCACTTCTCTATAACGATTACATCGAGGTGTTGTAGAGGGCGCTACTCTTTCCTCTGGATAGCTCCACTTTACCCTTGATACGTACCTTATAATGCTGAGTATTAAGCAAGGAGTTATCAAGTACCATTTTTTAAGTCTTTGGTATGACTTGACCTGTCATCGAACCCCTGTCTCTTGGGCCATTGGCAAACCTTCTACCCAGTTAGCCAATGAGCCAAGTGGGTAAAGTGTTCACCAATGGCCCTGAAGACCTCGAACCGAAGGAAAAGTGTAGCGCCCTCTCCTACACCTTCGTATAGTAGCTATTGAAAAGGGAGCTTTCTGGTCGCCCTCTACTACGGTCGCCAACAACTTTACAACGATGTAAAAAATCTTTATCAAGTACTTGATTTTTTTTATTAGTATTTAAACTTTTTAAGTCTTTAGAAATTTTAAGAACTCGTATTTTTAAGTATTTAATTTTTTAAAAGTATTTTAAGTACTAAAATCTTTAAAAGTATTTAAAGTATCAAAAGTTTTTAGATATTAAAGACTTAAAATACTTGGGATTGTAAAAAGTATTTTTTAAGTCCTTAATGTATTAAGTACTAAATCTTTTTACTATAAAAATGTATTGGAAATGATTTTTACTATAAAAATGAATTGGAAATGATTTTTACTATAAAAATGCATTGATAGATAATTTTTACTATTAAAATACAAGTACTGAATATTTAAAAATACAAAACATTTCTTAAAAATATTCAAATTTTTTAGACAAAATTTTCAATACTAATTTTTAAAAGTATTCTTAAGTATTTAAAAATTTTAAGATATTGATAAATTTTTTAAAAGGACTGAAGATATTTCCTAAGAGAATTATAAAATCTTCAATAAAAAATTTTTTTAAAAATAATTACTTGTTTAGATGAATTTTCAGACCACCTCTACTCTGAGAGTGCTGATATAAGCAACAGACATGTAACCAAGTGTGGATTAACAATTTTCTGACCCATATGTTTGGGACGCAATTCCACAAGCAGAACTGCTATCAATGGTACACTTAACTGATAACCACATCAGTTTGAAGGAAGATGTTCTTTATTTCAAATGTTTTCCA
Source organism: Sepioteuthis lessoniana (assembly GCA_963585895.1). Taxonomy (NCBI): domain Eukaryota; kingdom Metazoa; phylum Mollusca; class Cephalopoda; order Myopsida; family Loliginidae; genus Sepioteuthis; species Sepioteuthis lessoniana. Next base: position 51,027 of record CAUZXS010003076.1, on the reverse strand, counting down.
TATTACCACCCCCCACCGCCTCTCTCCAATTTGTCAGTTCCATATTTGTTAGTTTATACACAAGCATCTTGGAGACAATAGACCTATTTTCAGAGGGAGTCTCGTCAATCATAAATAATTTTGACAAGTCATTCATTTTCCTAATTCAGGTTGCTTTTTCTTATAACTCACTTTGGTTTACACTTCTATGATTCAGAACAGTGCAATAAAAACAACTAGAATTAGGCTTAGTTATTTTAGATACTGGCTCATTGGCCTAGTGGGTAGAGGGTTCGCCAATGGTCTAGTTGACCTTGGTTTAATCCCAGGTCGCATCATACCAAAGACTTTGGAAATGGTACTTGATACCTCCTTGCTTAACCCTCAGCAATATAAGGTATGGGTCAAGGGTAAAGTGGAGCAATCTAGGGAAAGGAGTAGCGCCCTCCCCTACACCTCGGTGTAGTAGCTATTGAAAAGGGAGCCTTCTGGTCGCCCTCAACTAAGGTCACCAACTTTATTTTTTTTATTCAATGGCATATCAACCTAAATGGGTTATTTACTGCCAAAACATATATATATATATATATATATATATATATATATATATGTATGTGTGTGTGTGTGTGTGTATGCGATTTGTTTGGTTTGTTGGGTTTTATGGCATATCAACCTTTGTAGGTTATTTAACACCAAATCCATTTTTATGTAAATAATCTGTTCTATTTAAAACAATTCAGTTTAGCATAAGTACACAGTTTATTTGTCAAAAACATTTCTATTTCAAACTATTCAAGCAGTTCTATGTAACAATTCAGTTAAGTGTAAATACAGTTTTAATGTTGAAAAACAGTACTATTTGAAATAATTCAGTTAAGCATAAGCACCCAGTTTAAATGTAAGTATGGTTTAGTTGTCAAAAACATTTCTATTTCAAGCTATTCAGTTTACTCAAACAATTCAGTTTAGCATAAGTATGCTGATAGTTCTATTTAAACCATAGATAGGGCCCTATCAGGTGCTACCACTCCGGGTCAGAGTGGACCTGAGAGTGATGGTAATGAAGAGGTACTCTGCATTCCCTAAAGCTCCAGCACTGCTGGAACCTCACCATCAGATTGTTTAGTGTCATATCCAGGACACTCGTTGGGGGGGGGGTATCTTACCCCTCTGCAGAGGTGTAGTCAGTGTATTCTACAGCCCCAGCCAACTGGGCAATGTGTGATTTGTATGCAAACAGTCGGTTCGTTATTTTGTTTAATGGCGTATCAATTTAATTGTCTCCGCAAGAGGTAAAGGATTAATCATCCCATTCTTCGCCATCAACTAAAATGGCAACGATTAGATATTGGACTTTTTAAAAGAAATTCTAACACATAATACACCTTGCCCAAGGGTGACCTAGAATGGTGTAATAAAAGAAATGTCACACATGATGTATTTCATAAGCAATGCAAAAGTTTTTAAGATAATTTTCTTACCTCCATAGCCATCAGGACAGCTGGTGCAAACGACTTCTTGGTTGGAAAATTGCTGACAGGTGCCGTTGTTCGGGCAGGGACATGGTAGACAGTCATTGGGGGTTCCCTGCCTGGCATCCCCATAGTAACCTTCAACGCAACGTTCACAGTTACGGCCGACAGTGTTGTGTTTACAGATACACCGACCTTGAGAAAAACACAAGAGAAAATGTATTAATCCATGACAAAATATGTGTGTGTGAATGTGGACCAACCAATTGGTACAATGGTTATAATGTTCAACAATAGGTCACAGGACTGGAGTTCAATCCTATGTAGAGTCATACCTAAGATAAAAAAATGATACTTGATACCCCCTTACTTATTACTTAGCATAAGGTACAGATCAACAGTCAGTGGAGCAATTCAGGTAAAGGAGAAGCACTCTCCCCTACACCTCAGTGTAGTAGCTATTGAAAAAAGAGCCTTCAGGTCACCCTCAACTACCGTTGGCCAACTTATATATATATATATATATATATATATATGCAGCATTTCTTCGTTAATGCAAATTTCATTAAACATAATAGACATTTTATGTCTACATATTTTCTTCTGGATCCGTTCGAATTCCTGTATTACTTTTATCGTATTCGGGGGGAATTGATTTATGTATTGTCCATAGTTGTATGTATCCCTAGTACTTTCCGCCCGACTTTGGGCCATCGTCAGGGGAGAATCTATTACAAAAGTGATGTAACTTTTGTTTTAGCATATTACTACTGTGTAAGGGCGTCTTTGCCGTTGAAGGTTTTGGCGTTTGTTTTTGAATGTGATTCTATATTTAGTGCCAGTAGCTAAAGACATTTAAGTACATTAACACTGGTTTGAAAAGTAATTCTATTAAGTGCTGGTTGCAGGTTTCTAATATGTAGTGCTTTGAGAATCTGAAGTTTTTGTTTATTATTTTGATGTTTGAGTATTGTTGTGTTGTCGGTGAGAATTTTTCGTAGTTGTATTGTTGGGCATGAATGTTTTTTTAAATGCTGAGCTATTGAACTTGTGTCAGAAAGGTGCATTGTAAGTCTCCTCGACAGGGTAGTTGAGGTTAAACCAACATATATATTATTATTATCATATATATTACATATAACACACACACACACACATATATATATATATATTATATACACACTCAAAGTCAACAGTACTTGAAAAGTATTAATTTCTCACTTATGCATTCATATGGGGAACAAATGACAGACGCCAAGAACAGTTGATCTTGTTTATGCTATACTAACTTGAATATATATCTATCAATGATATTGAGCACTATATATATATATATATATATATATATATATATATATATATATATATATATATATATCTCAAAATATATATAAATATGTATATAAATGCTAATAAAATTTGAAACTAGAGAGACCATTAGTAAACAACATAGGAATAAATAAATACGTCCATTTCACAAAGTCCAAAATAGTAACATGGTTCTATACTAAATAACCGTTAAAAAATGCCCGTATGACAAAATAAATGATGCTTAAATTTCAGAGCAAGTGAAACTTTCCCTCCCTTAGGGGTGGGCTACTATTTACTAATTCTTTAGTCATTTCACTTCATGTCTCCCTGTTCGTGATTGATTTTAATGGCATGTCAACTTGCCCAGGGTTATTTCATGACAAGAGATCAAGGAATTATATCCATTTAACATTCATGTTTTATTTTTTTGTGTAGTTTCATTTTTTTGAGAATTATTTGATATTGAGTAATTTTATTCAATAGAAATAATTTGAAAACAGATCTATTTCACCCACAGAGTGGACCTGGGAGTAATTGCAATGAAGAGGTATTCCACACTTCTCACCACCATATACAATGAAGGAAGGGGTCTTACCCTTCTGCAGGGAACAGCATATTCTAATCCCTGTTTTTGAGACTGGCCTTGAAGAAGGTTGAAACATCAATAATAAAGAGTTTTTTTTCCTGTGACCACAAGTCTGACCTTTTCTTATTGTCTTCTTTTCCTGTTATCTTTCTCACTAGCATCTTTCCTCAAGACCTGGCATACATACTAAATGTGTATCTGAGCGATTTATTGATTGATTTTAAAGGCATATCAAACTATTTAGGATTATTTTATGCCTAGCAGTTAGGGAAGTACATTCATTGTGCATTCATATTTACCTTCTTAATTTAGCACACAGACCTATTGAATAATTTTTTAAACTGATCTATTTGACTCATAGATGGGAGGGACACTAGCAGATACTACTACTCCAGGTCACAGTGAGTCTGGGAGTAATGTTAATGAAAGGGTACTCTCCATACTCTCCAGATCAGGTGCAATTTAGTGTCATACCCAGGATACTCCATTAGGAGTATTAAATTTTTTTTTAGTTGTTTGGGTTTTATGGCATATCAACCTTTGTAGATTACTTAATGCCAAATCCATTTTTATACAAAAAATCAGTTCTATTTCAAACAATTCAGTGTAGCAAAAGTACACAGTTTAATTGTCAAAAACACTTCTATTTAAAACAATTCAGTTTAGTGAATCAGTTCTAATTTAAACTATTCAGTTTATTATAAGTATGCAGTTTACTTCTATTCAACCCATAGATTGGACTATCAGGTACGACCACTCCAGGCCAGAGTGAACCTGGGAGTTATGGCAATAAAGGGGTACTCCACATTCCTCTAAGTTCCAGCATTACTAGAACCTCACCATCAGATTGTTTAGGGTCATATCCAGGACAGTCATTGGGAGGGGAGTCTTACCCCTCTGCAGAGATGCAGTTGGTATATCCTGTAGCCCCAGCCTACTGGGCACAGATGATATCAAAGATGTTTTGCTTACCTGTATTCACATCACAGTCATCTGAGTGGCCATTACACTCACACGGTACACAGCGAGCAAAGGGTCCTCCATTGGGTGGATCCCTTCTGTATCCAGGAGAGCAAGACTGACAGTATTCACCAAGATAGGCAGTAGGACAGGTACACTGCTCCACCCAGGTAGCAATTTTACCTCCATTGAAGCCTAACCAAGCAGTTTCCATTTTCACATCATCAATATATCCAGTTCCTAAATATTAAAAACAAAATTTTTTTAAATATATAAGAAACATAAATAAGTAAATAAATAAATAAAAAAATTTGGTAAACTTGAAAAATAAAACATTTTAAAGATTTTACATTTTTTAAAATATTTTTTAAAAATTAATTTTTAAATTCAGAAAAAAAAAAAAAATAAAAAAAATAAAACAAGTCTATGAAAAAATAAAAACAAGACATAACCAGCTCATTATCCTAGTGGATAGAGTGTTGGCCAATGTTCCAGGAGACCTGGGTTCAATCCAAGGTTGCATCATACCAAAGACAAAGATAATACTTGATATCACCTTGCTTAACACTCAGCAATATAAGGTACACATCCAAGGTAAGGTGGAGCAACCCAGGGAAAGGAGTAGTGCCCTCTGTGTAGTAGCTATTAAAAAGGGAGCCTTCTGGTCACCCTCGACTACAGTCGCCAACTTTACTATATATGATTCTGTTAATGTGTACTTGAGACACAAGAGAGTTAACTCATTTTTGATAGTGGAATAATTTCAGGTTTAGTTGTATTTTATGGCTTAACCCTTATGGGTTATTTAATGCCAAAACCTGTTTATATATTATAACAGTTTAGGGTTATTACTGTCTCAGTTAGTGGGAAAGTGGTAAATCAAATGCGGTATCATCTGGTGATTGCTCAATATCTGTGATAGAGCTATCCTATAATCAATATTAGTTTTCATATATATTTAATTACATGGGTACCTATCTGCAACCATACAGGTTATATATATATATATATATATATATATATATATGATAGAAATATGACTAACACACTTAACTCAGATTTAGATGGGGGTGTCTTCATGGTCTAATGGTAAAAGTGATGGACTGCGGGATCTTAGTAAGCAAGTTCGAACTCCAGTCGCACTATTATGTTCACTTTCGGGCAAATACCCTTGGGAAAGGTATGAACCCCCTTATCCTCCCAGCTATGGGTTAAATAGCACCACTACTGTTCTTCTAGGAGAATAGCTTTGGCATTAGATAACCTATAAAGGTTGATATGCCATTAAACAAAGAAACCAAACCAATCAAATTTAGATGTGTGATATTTTATTCGGGCTTTATTTCATCTTCATGAACTTCTTCAAGATGAAATAAAGCCCGAACGAAATATCACACATCTAAATCTTAGTTAAGTGTTTGATTTATCCAACTGTCCACATTTCTATCGTACAGTCAGATTCACAACAAATCTATCTTTTCAACATATATATATATATATATATATATATATATATAATATGTAAATATTCAGAGGTATGTGTAGAATCAGAATTTAAAAGCCTGTTCATATTTAAAATGCATAAAATATTTTAAAGACAATTAAAATATCTAAAAAAAAAAAAAAAAAAAAAAAAACTAAAACAAAAAGACCCTTTGATTTGTCTGTGTCTCAGAGAATTATTATATATAATTTGTAGGTGAATAGCTTGTAGGTAACATTATTAAATGAGCCAGAGTTCATTTGTTGGCACACAGTTAAATGGATTCAAGTATTACTATTCAACATTAATAATTCTATTTATCAAGTATTCCTATCCAATACAAACAATTGGCACACTGCTGTACGGTTTTAAATCTCTCATAATCTTTATCAAAAAATTGAACATTTCTATTTTACCTCTAGATGGGACCCTAACAGGTACTACCACTCTGGTAGTAATGAAAAGATACTCCCCATTCCCCAAATTTGAAGCCTGAAAAACATAATCGGCATCCCAAATTTGAAAAATAATTCTTTAAGATACAGGCAAAGAATAAAAGGGTGAAGATAGTAAAGTTGTCAACACGAGTAGGATTTCAATGAATCCAGCTAATATGAAGAGGAAAAAAGATTGAAATGGACTAGGAACAAAATGAGAAGATACAGGTAAAATGTAAAAGAATAAAAAGGTAGGAGAATCTTTGCTGTCGACCCTTGCAGGATTTCCACAAGTCCAACGATTATATCATCAAAAAGATGAAATTTAAAGTTAACAAAAAATCAAGTCATTATTTAACGGAAAGCTTCCCTAATTAGATATGCTTACCATCAACTACACCTTGATGTAGTAGCTATCAAAAAAGGAGCCTTCGGGTCACTCTCGACTACAGTCGCCAAATTTACTTTACTTACCATCAGCATTGTATGTTCCTCGGATTTTAATAGCCGTCAAATTAGACAGCAAAGTGATGAAGTCTTCTGACTGAAGGTGAGGCTGCCATTCATAATCTGGGTGTTCATGCAAGCGGAAACGGTATTCCTGTTCTGTGATTTGGGGGACTGGATTTTTCTGGGCATAGATCGGCAAAGATATCATTTGGCCATTTCCACCTTCCAAAACAACATCAGCTCTGGAAGCTCGAGCCTGTTTCTCACCAATTCGGAATTTAAAGGAAAGGAATTGGTTGTAACTGAAGCGATGGTCACCCAAATAGCGATCTGTAAAATTGAAAAGGAAAAATTTAAGATGAAAACTAAGTTGAAGAAGAAAACACGAGGGAGATAAAAAACAGTTGAGCTGCATCTGCCAACATTTTCACACGAATGTCATTAACCTGCATCCACAGTAGGTCTCTTGTGTCCTAAACGTTGGCTATTTTTGAAGATTGTTAACTGGATATGCAAATATTCTTAATCTTGAAATTGGACGTGCAAATATTTAAAATTTTCTATCTTTTTTCACAAAATGTTCAAGTGTTTTAAAGTTGATAGTTTTATTGAAAGACGGATGGTAAAATTAGTGCATGCAAATTAATCAAAATTGAAGTACCATCTTTACGTCTATTTCGAGAGTAATAAAAAAAATACCCAAATATTTTCTGTGTATCCGAAAATATCATGAAGATACCAATGATAGAACATCCATTGACATAGCGGGTAGAGTGTTTGCCAAAAGCCCAGGTCGAGTCATACCAGAGAGAGAAAAAAAACAAACAAAAGGGACCTGATGCCCCCTTACTTAACACTCAGAATTATAAGCTATTGATCTAGGATAAGTAGAGCAATCCAGAGAAAGGAATAGCACCCTTCCCTACACATTTGGTGTAGTACCTATTGAAGAGGGAGCCTTTGGGTTACTCTTGACTATGGTCAGCTAACATTATAGATATTCTGAAACAAGGACTTAGATGAGAATTTTTTTTTTTTTTTTTTTTAATTTATTTATTGCGGACTTTTTGTCCTCATCTTAGTAGTTTTTTGTTTTTTGTTTTTTTTTTCCTACATGAAGAAAGCCAGAGGTGAAATTTGGCCGAAATGTTGTGAAAAAAAAAAAAAAAAAAAAAAAAAAAAAAAAAAAAAAAAAAAAAAAAGATGAGGACAAAAAGTCCCCAATAAATAAAAAAAAAAAATTTAAGAAAATAAAAAATTAATTTTCAGATTAAGAAGTCTCATCTCAAAATGATTCCAATTAAAGAAAAGGACTTACATTCTATTTCTTTAAAATAATTTCATTCAGTTCTGTCTTTGGTAATTGGAAAATACCCATAATCAAAATTTTAATCAAATTACTAATGGGGGTGTCCTCGTGATGTAATGGTTAAAGCATTGGACTGCGGAATCATAGTACGTGAGTTCGTACTCCAGTCGCGCTATTACATTCACTTTCGGGCAAATACCCTTGGGAAAGGTATGAACCCCCTTATCCTCCCAGCTATGGGTTAAATAGTACCATTACTGTTCTTCTTGGAGAATGGCTTTGGAATTAAATAACCTAAAAAGAGTTGATATGCCATTAAACAAAGAAACCTAACCTAACCTTGATATGTCACAATCACTTTCAGACTAATACCCTTGGGAAAGGTATGAACCCCCTTATCCTCCCAGCTATGGGTTAAATAGTACCACTACTGTTATTCTAGGAGAATGGCTTGGGCATTAAATAACCTGCAAAGAGTTGATATGCCATTAAACAAAGAAACCAAACCATCAAATTACTAATATTTTATAATGAAAGTTATTTCCGGTACAAATATCAGGTACATGATGTGTATAATTCCATTGAGAGAAGAAAAAATCCAAATTGTGAATTCATTTCATTGAATTTCATATGGGCATGCGTCATTCATCCTTATTTAAAGTGTCTCGATAATTGAAATTGAAGAGTATAATATTAAGAGTCGGGGGCATCAAAAGAAAAGTGATAAAAGTAATAAGACTAAAAAATCAGTTATCATATTTACCAACCCCTCCGCTCGAGCAGGATATAACACAAAGTCCTGGAAATTTGACGAGACTTGCTGTCATTCAGACTCCAGTGAAAGGCCACCAGCTAATGCTGGTAAGGAAAAACTAAATAACAATAATAATGATTCAGACTACAGCATTGTTAAAATCAGCTAGAATACTGGGAAGAGTCCTGGAGACCATGAAAAGGCTTAGACTTCGGTAGGAACCTGCAAGGAGTATAATAATAATAATCATATTTACCAACCTCTCTGCTCGGGCAGGATATAACACAAGGTCAGTTTTTAAGCGGAGTTTAACAGGTTTGAACTCAGAGTTTTCCTTCTCCTAGACTAGTTGCCTAACCAAGGCTGAAGAACCCAGTCTGCCCTACTATTTACCCATAGCTGGAGGGAGAATGATTGGATTCATACCTTTCCCAAGGGTATTAGTGCTATGTGAAATGCAATCAGGATCGTCCAGGATTTGAACTCGTGTCATCGTGTCCACATCCTGCAACGATAACCATTACACCACAGACACCTCCGAAACAAAAACAAAAAAAAAAAATCAGTTATAGGGAGAGATTAGGATTAACTGCTTTATTGCCCTTATGGATAGAGTGTTCACCAATGGTCTGGGAGAGCGGGGTTCAATCCCAGGTTGAGTCATACCAAAGACTAAAAAGATAAATAAAAAATGCCACTTGATACCTTCTTGCTTAACACTCAGCATTATAAAAGTGGAGCAATCCAGAGAAAGGAGTAGTGCCCTCCCCTACACCTCATTGCAGTAGCTATTGAAAAAGGAGCCTTTGGGTTGCCCTCGACTAAGGGAGACAACTTTACTTTTACTTACTTTATTAGGTGCGATGATCTAATTGAAACATTCAAAAATCAATGGAATTTCTAATTAGGGTTGATATTTTTTTAATATTTGTCTTCAAACTGGAAATTTACTGTCAAGACAGATTTCAAAGACTAAGTCAACTAATCAGACTTTTTTGGCTAATATAGTAACACATTTTTGGAACGAATTGCCTAATTAGATCAAAAATAGCAATAGGGCAGAAAAATTTAAGATTAAATTAAGTTTTCAGAAATAATGGTAAGAAAATGAAATTAAGAGGGCATTTTTGGGAGCTATGAGATGAATTATTGAACAGAAATTATCTTCATATAGATATTGTATTAATATTTTATATGTCCTGTACAAAGATTCTATTGTTTTTTTAAGTTTAATGCAAGTAAAAATGGGAGTCGTCCAAGGAGACATAAACACATGAACAAATAAGAAAAACATCTGGTTTAAGACGTCTTTTTTTTTTCTTAAATTTTTACATGCCTGTTAAAATTCTAATAAATATTAAATTAATTCCAACTTGGTACTATTCAGATGTCATAAATGGATTTCTGAGTGAAATTCTGGACAATAAACATTTGCTCCTTGTATGGTTGATTACATTCTTGACAAATTTGCAATGTTCAATCCAAATGTTCACAAAATGACCAATCTAGCACCCTCACACAGCAGTGGGGCACCTTTGGTGGTATAATGGTTAGCAAGCTTGACTAGCAAACCTACATGAGTGAGTTTGAGTCTCATTGGGTGCCCCATTCATTCGGTCTTGTGCCACATCGAAGCAAAGAGCTTCGTAAATTACCAGGCACCTCTGGTGGTGTAATGGTTAGCAAACTTGACTAGCAAACCTACACGAGTGAGTTCGAGTCTCATTGGGTGCCCCTTTCATATGGCCTTCTGCCTTAAGCAAAATGCTTAGTAAATTACCACCCTCGCACAACAGTGTCAGCTGATGCAAGTGCAACATGCGAACCCATTTTTGAAATGCTGTACATCAACACAGAGAAGATACTGTAAGCAATGGCAATACACTTACACAAGGCTACAAACATTTTAAGTTTATGATCAGTCTACTTCGTTAAAGAAATTTTGAAATACGGTTGTCTCCCCTTACATATAGTTACAGAAATAAAACACAAAATAAGTTTTCATCTGGTTTAGGGAACCGTTTCGTCAGGCAATACCTGTTTGTGTGGACCGAGTTCATCACTTGGTACCTGAGGTGCCCCACAAGTGGAGAATACTAAAGGGATCAAGCATTTTTTGTGATGGCCATACGAGTCAATTCATGCCTGGACCCCATAATGAAATGACCTTGTGTCATATCTGACCCGGTGCGAGGTTGGATAAATATTAAAACACTACCTAAGTTTTGTTTAACCCTTTTACTTTTTAGAGAGCAAGACATGGCTCTGTGTTTCCGGAGACGTTTGCGGGTCAAATGTGGCTCTCAGGGTCTCCAGAGAAGTTTGAGGGTCAAATACGACTGAAGGTGCATTAAAAATAAACAAAATCTGCTGAAAATGTGTGACTGGAGCCCTCTAATTTGCTTTAAGCAGTAAAATCATTAAGAATGGTCTCAAATGTGAAAGAGAGATGATAAAGTGCTTCCGTTAAGTTATCCATGGATGGGACCTTGGAGTGGGGGCTTACCCCCTTTGTAAGGGGAATACAGTCAGCATATTGAAAACCTCACTTACAGGGCAATGGCTATCCCTACTATCGGTAGTCAATTTCACAGAAAGGGAGTTTTTTGGGGTTTTTTTTTTAAAGTAACAGTTGATACACTTTGCACAAGACTTTCAAGTATTTGCCAGAGGTCACTGAAAATATCCCCCCACCCCGCAGATAAGGTTTACTACAGAAAATAAAATCTTTTTTTTAATAATTAAAAATAAATAAAGTATCATACCTGGGGCCACAAAATAAATAAACTCGCTTCCCTGGGCAGCCACACCAAGTTGCCGGGTAATACCATTAAACTGGGTGTTAACACCCACATTGGTTCGATCAACAGCTTTCCATCTTTGCCGACCTTCAAAAATAAAAATCATAAATGGATTTTAATTGTTTTGACAATGTACAGTTGAAAAAACACTTTCTCTCTCACACACACATTATAAACAAAAAGGGAGTTCTCTCAACAGTTCAGTTGAAAACTGCTAGACTGCTTATGAAGCGATTTTTTTCATAAGAGTGAAGATTTGTGTCGGACTATTCTTTCTTAGTGCTAAACTACCAAATCAATATTAGAAGAGAAATGTAAAGAATCTTCTTTGTAATTGATTGATAAAAAAAATTTGTTTAAATCACACACACATTTCCTGTGGTTGCATAGGCAAAAAACTGACATTGACTAAGTCTACAAAATTATATATATATATATATATATATATATATATATACACACACACACACTCCCCTACCCCCGTAGGGTTGAGTTCTCTAACGAATGAAGTAATCGTGTTGCCATAGGTGTTTATTGCAAGTCTCTTCAGATATGAATTGAGGTCTCGGTAGCCATTAAGAGGATGTATGTAAACAATAGTAATTGTGATTAATAACCATTTAAAATTAACTTTGCTGCTACTGGCTCCTAGTGGCTAAAGGGTTAGAGGCTTGGATTGGCGTTTGAGTCAACCGGGTTTCAATCCCAGCTACGGGAAGCTAATATGTCTAGCCACACTGATGAGTTCTGATAGAATGAAAAAAATCTGTCTGTGGATGACTATATATATATATATATATGTTTGCTCTAAAGAGTATTTGATATTAGTAATAGCACCTAGGGACTCTTAGTTTCTTGCCTGTCTTATCTTTACAAAAAGAAGATATATATATATATATATATATATATATATGTATAGAGAGAGAAGAGAGAGCGTGAATGCTTATCTGTGACCCAAGTTTTCATGCTGTCTTTACAGTGCAATCATCACGCAGAAAAAAAATATTATAGAGAAATTGAAAAAAAAAACAACGAATGTATATTTATCATATAATAGCTATATCACAGACATTGAGCTCTCTTCAAATTATACCACATTTGGTCAACCACAAACCCACCAAGAGATAGTGACAACCAGATATATATATATATATATATATATAAAAATGCTCAAAAATTGTTGAATTTAGTATCACTAAAAACCACAATACCATCAAAGAGAGATACAATTTTTTTTCCTATTTGCTTTCTTATTTAGTCAGATCAGAGCTGAAAATTTACAAAATCCCTCATTTAAAATAATTTAATTTCATCATTAATATATACTTAGATAAATAAACAGATTGTTGAATTCAACAAAAATAGAAAGAAGATTAACATTGATAAAGATGGCAAGATATATCATGGAATGTTTATAATCAATAACTTCGAACTGAATGATATATTATGATAGACTATTGAGATATGCTTTATTTTTTTTTATTAAATTTTTGAATGCTACTTGCATCATACAAATTTGAAACAGAGCCCCTTTCCTCATTTCTGTCTGATGATTGTGCTCTCCACATGAATCTTCAAAATAATAGACTTGTAATGTACATTTTTTTTTTTTTACATTTTATTTCTGCTCCGCTATTTTTGTTTGCATTTCTTTTATGAAACTAGATAAGAACTAAACAAGGATGCTGTATGCCGTTTGCAACCGATCCTTGAAGCAGCACCTCACAAAACAGCAAATTTACGTCACATTTTTGTGAAGTACAAAATCATCAATGATCTTCTACGTACTCCAACACATGGAAGCACCAATGGTGGCCAACCAGCAAAAAAACTTATGTTTATCACTTCTGCACAGAAATTGGATGCCATTTAGAGAAGATGCTAATAGGGGTGGAAGGTGAGAGAGAACCAAGGGAATCAAAGTAGTGGATATATATATATATATATATATATGGCTTTATTTAGCTTTGCCAGCTGGTGTTGCTCACTTGACTTTTTTTTCTTTTTTTTTTTCAAACTTAAAAATAAAAGCACATGAAATTCTTGTAAAAACATTCTCACAGGCCATTGGTCTAATGAGTAAAGTGTTTGCCAATCATCCTGGAGACCGGGGTTCAATCCCAGGTCGAGTCATACCAAAGGCTCAAGAAATGGTACTTGATACCACTTTGCTAAGCTCTCAGCACTATAAAGGTGAGGATCAAGGGTAAAGTGGAGCAATCCTGGGAATGGAGTGGCACCCTCCCCTACACCTAGGTGTAGTAGCTATTGAAAAAGAAGCCTTCGGGTCACCCTCAACTACGATCGCCAACAACTCTATTTGGGATATTAAGCAACTGAACAGACTTACCTGTATCAAAACGGCTTAGAATCGAACGGCCATAATAACCAGTAGCTGACTGGCAGGATGAAGAGTGACCGTAACAAAAACAAGCAATACAACCAAATGGGTTTGTTTCTTCCATTCCAAAGAATCCAATTTTACATCTGAAAAGTAAAGAAAATTACTTCAAATCAAACCATTTCAAAAAAAGTTCAGTTATCAAATTTATTTAAGAATATTTCAGTACACTCGTTCTAACCATAAAAATTCAACAATTGAATAACGGACCAATAACATGGATAATAAAATTCAAGAAGTACTTAGAGGTAGATAAAGATTGATTGACTTTATCACTAAAAGCTTGAAAGGCTAGACGAATGTCTTATTTTTAATCTCTGATCGATGAAAAAAATTATTTTCAATTTTAGTTTTAATTGTTAAAAAAAAAAAAAAAAAAAAAAAAAAATCAGTGCTTTTCTACAGCAAAATTATTAGCATTGCATTACATTATTCAATAATTTATACTATTACAAAATTAATTCCTGACCCCTGATAATTTCTTTCTTCACGATTTTCATTGCATTTCTATAGTAAAATCATTAGGAACGTTTCCCCCCATCTACATACCTATCACATTTCTGTCCTTCCACATTTGCTTTGCAGTTACATTTGCCCGTAATTGTATCACAGTCCGGCCGATTCTCCAGACTTCCTGCTCTTTCACAATCACAAGACCTGAAAAAATAAATTTCATACTTTAAAATTCTTATTTTCTAAAACTGATTTTTAAATAACCTTAGAGAGGCTGACATTCTCCACCGAGGTTAATTTATGCAGAGAAATTAGAGAATCACATTCATTGTATATTTATTAGTTACATTTTTTTGTGTAGTTTTTTTTTATTTATTTATTTTTTTTGCATAGTTATATCAATTATTCCCATTTAATACAAATAATGTGCTCATAATGTATGGTTGCAAGTATTCTTATCAAACACTAATATCTTATTATATGGTTTCAAGTATTCTCATCAAACATTAATCTTATACATGATTATATGGTTTCAAGTATTCTTATCAAATAATATCATTTCAAGAAATAATTTGTTTGCTCATAGTTATATTGTTTCAAGCAACTTGATAATAATCCTTAGTTTTCAAGTCTTCCTTTAAAAATAAAATTTACAGCAAAAAAATTGTTCTTACCTGCAGCCATAGATACTAAAGTCATAATGATTAGGTTTGCACCTGTCACAGCGTTCACCTGTCACACCTGATTTGCACCTACATTTGCCAGTAAAGTCGCACTGCAAGTTAGTGGAACCTACAAAATAAAATACATATATTAAACGTTTTCAGTTAGTAATGAATGAATTCATTCCTGATCAAAAACAATCCCTTTCTAATTTCCAATGCACTTCTATAATACATATCAAAGAAAAAAAAGAAAACTGTTTAGATGAAGTCAAGGGTGCCTGGGAGGGTAGTTGAATCGGGTCAGGAATGTTGCAAGGGAATTTCAGTTATACACTTTACTAATTTCATGAAACTGCTTGGCACATGAGGCATCAAAAAAGGGGGAATGCTGTAAGAATCAAGCATTTTTTGGAGAGGAATTACATATGTCTCAATTCATGCTTGTACCCCACCCCACTATAAAATGACTTCATGTCAAATCTGACTGAGTGGAAAGTCGGATAAATCAAATTTTGGATTTTTTTGATGCTGTCATCATCATGTCACGCCGCCAGCACGGATCTCACAGACTCTCCTGCCACCTGTCTCTATTGTCCATCACTCCCGGTAGGTCTTCAAGGCTATATCCTATATCGGCACATAGCTGTTGTATATAGGTTCTAGCTGGTCGTCCTGCCTTTGCTGGTCCATCCCCATACCCCGTTTTAATGTATCACCTTGATATCAAATTAAAATAATATTCCACTAAATTGGACAAAGATTAAAACGGTTCAATTTATTGGAAGATGTGACATTAAATAGCAATACGGAGAATAAACTTGTTTAAATAAAAGGGGGAGGGGTAATTTCCAGTCAACTAAAATGGTCAGTTGCAAGTCTCAAATCAAAGATTATCAAATCAGTTCAGCATTAAATCCAGAAAGAGGCTCTTTCCTTGCAAGAAATTTCAAATTGAATGGTCCATGTGAATCAGGCCTTTTTATTGTAATTAGAAGATTCATTTTTACACAAAATGCAATGTTCACAGCTATTTGTTTCTGACAAGAAATTGTTTTATGGCTTATCTTCTGAGTATAAGGCAACACAAATGGTCAATCACAAGTCTTGAGTCGAAGATTACAAAATCAGTTCAACATTAAGGTTTTATGGCATATCAACCATTGGTGGTTATTTAATGCCAAATCCTGTTTTAACATATATTAAATGTTAAGCCATGCAAGTGACCTCCCCTGATACTCTCAAGAAAAGGAGTGTTTTGCTAGGACAGGAAGTAAACAAACAGCCATAGTGGTTTATGTGAGAGTGTAAGAGGTGACGGGTAATAAAGGCGTTTCTGTATGCAGAGTGTGATGGTCTGAGTTCTTTGTATTTAACATTGAATATATATGATTTGTAAACACATTTCATGTATATACAGTTAAATGATCGAACAGTTCTATTTCTTACAATCCAATTTAGCATAAGTCAACAAAGTTAAATGGTTCCAAGCATTGCTAAGTATCACCAACAGTTCAATTTAACAGTCATTTGTCTACACAGTTAAGTGATCAAACAGTTCTATTTCTAACAATTAGGTTTACCATAAGTCATTTGTTTGCACTCAGTTTAAATGTCAAACAGTTCTACTTGACCCATAGATAGGACCCTATCAGATGCTACCACTCCAAGCCAGAGTGGACTTGGGAGCAACAACAATGACTAGGTACTCCACATTCCCCAAAGCTCCAGCATTACTGGAACCTCGCCAACAGATTATTTAGTATCATGTCCAGGACACTCATTGGTAGTGGGGGGGATTTTACCCCTCTGCAGACGTGCAGTCTGTGTATTCTATGACTCAAGCGGACAGGGCCAAATTCAGCATTAAATTCAGAAAGAGGCACCTGCACCTTCCTTGCAGGAAATGTCAAATTGAATGGCTTTTTTTTAATAGTTATTAGAAGATTCCTTTTACACAGAATGCAATGTTTACAGTTATTTATTTCATACAAAATATATGCGCTATAATCAAACAGGAGACATTTTCACACTAAACAGTAGCTCTCTGAAACTGGTAGACATGTTCACCTACCTAGGAAGCAGTGTCTCATCGATTGAGAGATATCAACATGCAACAAGCAAAGCCATGGACAGCTATCAATAAGCTATCAGTCATATGGAAGTCGGACCTGACTGATAAAATGAAACAGTTTCTTCCAAGCAGCGATTGTGTCGATACTGCTATATGGATGCACTTCATGGATGCTAAGTAAACGGCTGGAGAAAAAGCTTGACAGCAACTACACAAGAATTCTGCAAGCAATATTGAACAAGTGCTGGAGGCAACACCCAACAAAGCAGCAGCTATACGGCCACCTACTATCCATCATGAAAACTATCCAAATTAGATGAACCAGACATGCAGGACACTGCTGAAGAAGTAGGGACGAGCTCATAAGTGACGTACTCCTATGGACTCCTTCACATGGCCGAGTGAAAGCAGGGCAACTAGCTCAAACCTACATACAGCAGCTCTGTGAGGATACGGGGTGTAGCCCTGAGGACCTGCTGGAATCGATGAACAATACGGAGAGGTGGTGAGAGAAAGTCGGGGATATCCGTGCTGATGGCAGGACATGAGGAGGATTTCATACAGGAAGTTGTTTATGGCTTCTATCCAGAAGATAAGCCAATACAAATAAAATCTAATCCCTAACATTCAATAATTTCAGTCTATCTATCTATAATTTATAACTAATTATAAATCACTTCACAGTCATGTGACATTTTCAGTTCATAACTTAAGTGTCATAAATAAACTATTTGAAACCTTTTCACTGTTTTGAGAGTCAGGCTATAAGTGTGTCTCCAACCACACGCAAGATAAAATCTAACGAAAACATGTGAGTAGACACCTGTAATTGTCCTTGAACAATAAGTTTTTGTAAGTTTCTAAATGATCAGCATTCCTAATTACATTGCCATGTCAACCTCTTAAAGAGGTGTAACATTCTCAGATATATTTTTCCATAAAATCTAAAATGTTTCCAAACCTGACAACGCTTGAATAGAGAGGGAAATGTAGTATATAAACGAACATAATGAATATAAAAATACAACACCAAATTAATTTTCATGCCTTTTCTTCTGTTTTGTAGGATATTTTATTTATATATTCATTCCCTTAAGAGATTTTTTTTCTTTTAAGTTGGGTAAACAATTTACTGAGAATTCAAGTTGATTTTAACAGTGTGTTTACAAGAATTTCCGTGAGAAATATTTCTATGTAGAAATTGAATCGACTGTAGTCACCATTGTAATGAAAAGTTATTTGTTTGAAGAGAAATTTGTCTATTGAAATATGAAGGTATTTTTTTCCGTCTTATCTTTTGAATAGTGCACGCACGCATACACTCGTGTATACTACCAAGACCCTTGAAAATTCCACAGATTGAAAAAAAAAAAAAGAAAATATATCAAAGAACTCCTGGAGTAAAAAGGATGACATACAATTTTTAAAATCTTTTGGTCTTTATAATAAGTAATGCAAAAAAATATACAATAATCTGTACAATACACATATCATTTGTTCGTATTTAATTCTATAGAAACTACAAAATCAATATATAATTATATATTCCATTTTGTGGATAACGTTATTGCATGTATGAAGGAATGTTACATACAACCAAAATACGTTGTGTCTGAAAGAAAGGAGTTCGCAGGAAAGAAACACTCAAAACTCGAAATTTAAGGAAGAAAATAGCAGTCGCTTTTATTCATAGGGACTACAGTAGGCGGTAGTAAAAAAAAATTTGTTCAATAGCATTCTTCCTCTTCTCGGGGTGACAGCAGCATCGTTATAGCAGGCTTGTTGATACTCTCATGTCAGTCATATTGTTGACAGGCTAGGTATGACATAAGTGGGGTGTCCTGGACCTCTGTTGAACCTGTTCAGAAAACTGCCTTGAACTGCTAAAATCTCTACTTGATTTTTTATATAGCGATTTGATGGATCAATTCGAAGGTTCCCGAAGGCTCAATGAACACCAGTGAAAACAATAGTGTAGCACGTGAAAGTTCACGCATGATTACATTAAAATCACGCTTGAACTCTACAGGTCATTCTGCCCGCCTGTGCTAGGTTCGTGACATTTTTCAATGATTGATGACAGCTGATGTGCTCGCGCGTTCTTAACGACAGCGCCCGTCCGTAATATTACAGGGATATTCAGAGCTACTTTTCATTTTTAACCTTCAACAGCGCATTGTTGGAACTCATCAGATCTTCAGAAAAATAATATACAATAATCTATGTTTAATATATGACCGGCCCATTGGCATTATGGTTAGAGTGTTTGTCAATGGTCTGAGAGACCAGGTTTTGATTCCAGGTCAAGTCATATCAAAGACTAAAAAAATGGTACTTGATGCCTCCTTGCTTAACATCCAGCATTATAAAGTACATATCAAGAGTAAGTAGAGCAATCCAGGGAAAGGAGTAGCACCCTCCCCTACACCTTGGTGTAGTAGCTATTAAAAAGGGAGACTTCTGGGTCACCTTCGACTAGTGTTGGCTAACTCACTTACGTTACTTAATGAGGATAGATGAAGTTAGAACATGGTAATTCAATAGAAGTTGATTATGATGTTTGATCTGAAGAAGTAACATCTATGTAGAAGAATATCCCAATTCATCAAGGGGGAGGGAAGAAGAATATCCCACTTGGCTATGGGGAGGATGAATATAATGTGTTTTGATAACTATCTAGTCAGCTATAACAATAGAAGATTCTTAATTGATTACAAAAGAGATGTCAATATTAAAGTAAAAGTAAGTAAAGTTAACAAGCTGAAGGCTCCCTTTTCGATAGCTACTACACCAAGGTGTAGGGGAGGGCGCTCCTCCTTTCCCTGGATTGCTCCACTTTATCCTTGATCCATATCTTATAATGCTGAGTGTTAAGCAAGGTGGCATCAAGTATCATTTTTTGAGTCTTTGGTATGACTCGACCTAGGATTGAACCCTGGTCTCCTGGACCATTGACAAACACTCTACTCATTAGGGCAATGGCCCAGTTATAAACTGTTTAAATTCTGCTGATTTTAATTGTAGTTGTATCCTAATAATGATTCCTTTGTTAATTTTCTCTTCACTTCTTTCAGAATTTGATTTTGAAAGTCATATGCTCCTAATCATGAAAAAAAGTGATGCATTCACTTTTCAAGTTTGGTCATAATTTTACCTCATGACAATTCTCGGCCACATGTTGGCTAGGATGACAATGCTTGGCCACATGTTGGCCAGGATGACACTGTAGAAGCTCATTGTCAAGGGATATGCAAAACTTGGTCACACCTGCCATATTTTCCTGATCTCTCACCCACTGACTACCATTTTTTTTTTTCAAGCAGCTGGACTCTTTTTACACCAAAAAAGATTCTATTCTAAACAAGTAGAAACTGCATATAAAGATTTCTTAGCATCAAAATCTTTAGTTTTATCGTCCATACATAATAAATCACCTTGTTTATCGATGGCAGAAATGCATAGATGTTAAGGGATCGTATTTTGATCGAGTAAAATACAGTTTCCATTCATTCATTCAGGAATCAAAGTTTATTTTAAAATCGAACATTATTTTCCAAAAAACCTGAATATTGTGACGGGGAAATTGACTAAAATCCCTAAACGGGACTTTAATTTTCGCACGTGTGAAGACGGGGCAGGTTGGCACTTGATCCCCTACAGAAATAAGTCCTGTTCAGAGTTCTTTTCTCAGGCAGATAAGAACTGGCATATTACGTGAGGGAATAATTTAGGGCCAGACTGACCACCGCTGGCAAAGGGGTCCAAAATTTCACACTATCACACACCCACCAGGCCGCTAAACTTCTTTCCCTTAGATAATAGAAGAATACGGGCCTATAGGTCTTAGTTGTAATAATATTAATGTTGTTGTAGTAGTCGGCAACTCCGGTTTCCCGTGTGATACTCTAGGAATTAATAGGACAGTTCTAAGCAAGATAATATAAGGCGAATGGAAGCTGAAAGGAAAGCATGGAATAATAACATAGACCACATGGTAAAATGAAAATACATAGGTTCTTTACTACGGTTATATATATATATATATATATGTTCAAAGTGTCAAAAATATATTATAGGATAGTCCATGAATATAAATGTCTTTTCTTGACTTTTATCCTTTTTCAAATTGAGAGAGAGAGTGGTAACAAAATTTGGGTGTAACGGAAAAATGTCCCAAAGTTACTTATCTTATTTTTTTTGACGGGGTTCCACTGGAGAATTTCTCTTCTTTCACGGGCTAATAGACTTTGTACTGTTTTTAATGCTGGCTTGAAGGATTTTGGAGTTCTTCGTGTCTCAGTCTTTTGTCTTTAGCCCGGAGTAAAATGGCTATCGTCCGTCTGCCACGAGCGTTGCTCAAAAACTACCTTTTTTGTGCCTTACTTCCGCTGAGGGGAAGGGAACCCCACTTCCGTTTGGGCCCCCCCTTCCAATGTCCGGCGACCCAAGGTCACTTAAGTGCGAACATCTGCGTGACCCACATTCTTTCCTAATGGTCACTTTTTGACTGCTAGAAAGCGCTAATAGCAACACGGGATGGTAGTATCATTCCTACCTCTTCGTCTCCGTGAGCCATCACGTGACAATATATGTCTAAATGTACAGCAGGGGTCACAATTTCAAGGACTGAGACCTGTTAAGTCCGGGGAGAAGAGGTATGGTGTGAGATTGGCTGAACTCATCCCTCTATTACAATGCAGGTTGCTATTTACCCCCCCCTCCCATCAAAATTAATACGCATATAATTGTAAGGGGGGTTGCAAGATTTCCATTTCAACTTAATTTAGTTTTTTTTTCTATTTCATGGTTTGGTTTCTTTGTTTAATGGCATATCAACCTTCGTAGGTTATTTAATGCCAAAGCCATTCTCCTAGAAGAACAGTAGTGGTACTATTTAACCCATAGCTGGGAGGATAAGGGGGTTCATACCTTTCCCAAGGGTATTTGCCAGAAAATGAATGTAATAGCGTGACTAGAGTACAATTCCGCTGTCCATCGCTTTAACCATTACACCACAAGGACACCCCCTCTATTTCATGGATATATTACCCTAAATCATACCGTAAATATTCTTAAAGCAGTGAAAACAAGTCACATTCAAAGTTTTATCACATTTAAAGAAAGATATTTCTTTTTAATCTAGTCTCAAATATTTTCAAGGATTGTTTTTTTTTTTTTTTTTAATTATTTTATTATTCATGTTTTTTGTCATCTCAGGTACACCTTCTGCTTGTCAATACGAGTTAACATTTATTTCTGTTTACATTATAAAAAAGAAAATCCTATGTTCTATTGAGTGCGTTAGCTGTCTGTCCTTTCTCCATAAGAGTTGCCAAACCCTTCTCATGTTATAAAACAAAAAAAAATTTCAAGTTTTATTGTGCGAGTTAACCTCAATATTCATTTGAAACAAGACGATACAGATTTTACTAAAGTGCTTTTTAAGGTTTTTCCAAAAAACAGAATTATTTCGACTTTTCATTCTTTGATCTTGAAGTGAAAGTGACTGAAATATTAAAGTTCATTCAACCATTTTCTGGAATAAAACATGGTGAGAGGCGAGAAACAAATTACCAAGTTATGGGAAACTGATAATCACAGAAAATATTCAGCTGCATGCCAAAGAAAAATATTTTGCTGGCACGTGTTTAAGACCCTTGACGTACAGAGACACTGAAACAAATGCCAAATAAATTGAATTTTAAATGTTTCTTAGAATATTTGTATGGAAGCTAATTAGATATAACTTTTAAAGAAAACATGTCTAACGTTTCCTTAGCTTGGCACAAGGTCTGAAATATAAGCACCCAGTGAGAATCAAGCTTACTAATTAAGGTCTGTTAGACTAGCTTCTTTATATTTATACACTGAGAGGTTCATAATCCTAAACTTCCCAAAAGTTACCATATATATTCAAGTATTATGCTCATTTCCGAGGCTTAAATTGAAACTTTTTGCCGTCAGAAGTTGTAGGCTCATCAATTGGGCAAGGTGTAACTTTGACAAACTATTTGGACATGCAAAGTTTGTATTTCAGTCAAGTTTTTAAGTGTAGATTAAGAGGTTTGAATTTATAGTTTTCTTTCTCCTAGATTGGTTGCCATACTAAGATTAAAAGAGCCCAGTATGCCCTATTTATACATAGCAAGAGAGAAAATAGCTGCATGCAGACCTTTCCCAAGTGTAAAAGTAATGTCGTGAAATGTAACCAGCCTCATCCAGGAATTGAACTTGGGTTGCCGTGCTCACTTCCTTCGACCCTAACCGTTACACTACATAAAATTTTACTTTTGACCATTTTGAACACTGTAAAAGTGCCCCTTTGAGCCTTCAACAGAAAAACAATTGGTTGGTGTTTTATGGCATAAATGTGGGTTATTTAATGCCAAATCCTGAGATAGAATAGACTGTCCCTTGGGAAGAAAACCAGAAGGTGGCACACAAGCGGAAGAAAAACCAATACGAGACATACGAGGAGTGGCAGTACCTCCTTGAGGTACTGAAACTGTCATCACTCCTGGTTGGCAGCTGCTTTCACACTTTATATGATGAAAAAATGTGTGTGTGTGTGTGTGTGTGTGTGTGTGTTTTGTAAGTAAATTTGTCAGTAACTTTTTAAATATGTTCTAAGAGCTCATTTGTTTGGACACAAAGGGTTTCAAGTATTCCTATCTAACAGTAATAATCCTATTTATCAAGTATCCCTAAGTAATATAGATAATTTGCACACAGTTGTATGGTTTCATAAAACTAATAATAATAATACTCTGTAATAAATGATTCAACTGTTCTATTTAACCCAAAAATGAGACCCTAACAACTAACACTCTGGGCCAGAAAGAACCAGGGTGTAACAGCAATGAAGCAGTACTCCACATTCCCCAAAGTTCAAGGGCTGGAACCTCACCATCAGGTATAGTTTAGTGTCATACCCCGAATACTCATTTGGGGGTGGGTACCCTTCTGCAGAAAATGCAGTAGGCATATTCTAGAACACCTGCAGAAACGACAGAAAAAAAAAAAGTTAGCAAGATGCTCCTCAAAGTCGCAGGCAAAGCAACATGAGCTCCCATAGGCCACTATTCAACTGACCTTGACATTAAAAAAGAAAATAAAAATCTTACCTGTTGGATCACAATTACATGGCATACACATATGTTCTGGTTTCTTTAGGAAATGATTCACTTTGCATTGATCACAATTGGGACCAGCAGTATTATCTCGGCAGTTGGTGCAATAACCGCCATGACCAGTCAAATCGTAAAGAGTTTGATTGAAGTAACATTCATGAGATTTTCCATTGCAGTTGCATTCTGAAAAAGAGAACAAAAAATTATCATGAAGACTGATCTCATCAAATTACTTTTTTTTAATTCATTGAAATAATGAAGACACATATGGTTTAATTGATTTAAATCATGTCAACCCCTCAAGGGTTATTTTATGCATAAAGGTAAGGGAATTGCATAATTGTCTTAAGATGGTTTGATTTTAATGTCAAAACCCGTGTAAGGTTATCTTATGTCTACAAGTAAAAAAATCATTCATTGTACATAACATTTTGTGTAGTTGATTCCTTCTACACAGTTGTATGGTTTCAAGTATTCCTATCTAATACTAATAATTATATGATTTCAAGTAGTTATTTCTATCTAATAATAATCGTTTGCACAGTCATATGGTCTATCGTATTCTTATCAAATACAAATGATTTATCAAAACTGATTTATTTTACCCTAACCGGTACAAACATTCCAGACAAGCTAAGAAGCATATGTTAGTTTGGCTTGTTTTCGGACCTGGGTATGGGCACTGGTTTGAGAATGTCTGTAAGATTACTACTTCCATGCCAATAATGTTATCCTAAGGAATGCCAAGGTTTTATAGGGGTTAGCATCTGTTTTGTCACAATTACCAGAACGAGACTAAAGACAATGGTTCTTTACTCTAGAAAAGCATTCAAAATGATTCTTTACTCTAGAAAAGCATTGGAAATTTTTTTTTTTTTTTACAGGCAAAAATGCATTGGCAAGTGATTTTATTATATTTCCATTCAACACTTAAAATGGATAATTTCTTTAAAAAAATCTTTTTTTCAGAATATCGTTCCGTAAATGTAAATTCTGCATTATCCAGAAAGGATTCATAGAAAAAATCATTTTAATCTCACAAAAATATTTATTTTCTTGAGATTCAAATTTGTAGCAAATTAAATAGTGTGTTCCCGGCTTGAACAGAGGTCTCTCATCAAATCTTTGGTGGCTTGGAAGCACAAACCATAAGAAAAAAACCAAAAAAAACTTCCAAACCATCTAAACATGGTTGAAAAGACAGTCCATGTAGTAAATACATATTGACTCTTCAGTAAAGAATCATTTCGAGATTCAACAGTCAGTAAAGAAGGTCATGCTGAGTGTCTTCTGGAACATGAAAGGACCCATCACGATTGATTTCCTTGAAAAAGATGCAACTAATGATTCAAGTGTTTGCCAGTGGTCTGGGAGACCTGGGTTCAATCCCAGGTCGAATCATACCAATGACTAAAAAAAAAAAAAAACAAAAACATGGTACTTAATACCACCTTGCTTTACACTCAGCATTATAAAAAGGTAAGGATCAAGGGTAAAGTGCAGCAATCCAGGGAAAGGAGTAGTGCCCTCCCCTAAACCTCGGTGTAGTAGCTATTGAAAAAGGAGCCTTTGGTTTACCCTTGACTAGGGTCGCCAACTTTACTTTATAAACCGTTCTTCCTATTGCCAATACTTGAAGCAAAATTCACCTCATTTATTGAAGGACCCTTGTGTGTATGTGTGTGTGTGTGTGTGTGTGTGAGAGTAAAGAAATCCGATTTGATATACAGGATGGAACGATGAAATTGTTGCCCTAAAAAAGACAACATGATTCCATTTCTGTTTAATGAAAACCAGTTTTCTTTTTTTGTTGCAGACCATCTACTAGTTGGCCAGTTGCGTACAAATCCCAAGAGTGATAGGAGCCTTCTATCATGTCTGAAAGTGACAATGTTCAACGAGCGAGATTGGAGATGTGCCGCTGTACAACTCATGCTCTCTACTGATCCAAGTTATGACAACAGGACCATTGCCAGCATCCTCAAAATGCAAATCCAGATGGTTCAATGCTTGAGGGCACAGCTCAATGCATCGGACAACCCTTTGGAGGTGGTGGAGTGGAAGGACACCGCCTGGAAGACCCGGACCAAGGAGTTCATCAAAAAGGTCCTGGCAATCATTGATGAAATCCCCCAGTGGCCTATTTGGCAGATTGCCAGAGATTTAGGCATCTCACACACAACTGTGAATGCATGTGTGAAGGAGGACTTAAAGTGAAGTTCCTACAGGTGCCAGACAAGCCAGATCTTGACTGAGAAGACAAAGAACCTCAGGCTAATCAAGTCCATCAGGCCCCACTCCCTCTGAACCTGCTGGACTACTTCGTTTGGTCATACGTTGAGAACATCACCAACATGACCTCCCACAACACCAAAGCCAGCCTGATTACTGCCATCTGCCGAGTATTCGCCGAGCTCCTGCCGGCGCTTGTGGAAAAAGCATGCTCCCAATTCCAGATCCGTATCAAGGCGGTGATTGAGGCTGAAGGCAGCTACATTGAATAGATGTCAGCTCTACTATATAATCAAGTTACCTGAATTGATTTTTTCAATAAAAGTTTTAAAATAAAGCTGTAATGTTGTTTTCTTTAGGACGACAATTTTATCGTTTCACCCTGTATACATGTTAACTTATAACTCTGAAAAGATGTCTTTGAATATTAGAATTGTGAATACACTTTAATATGTTTATAAGGACAAGAAAAAAAATTAGTTTTTGATTTTTACTGATTAAATGATGTAATTCAATAATCAAAAAACCAATCAATTTGTGAAACTCTTCATTATTTAGGAAAATAAAAACAAAAAATGTCAGGAACAGGGATGATTCAGTTTTTATGACCTGCCATATTGAAATATCACAGATACCATCAAAAAAAGTTTGAATTTAATACTTTTCAAAAATTATTTTGTAATTTAGTACCATTATATAAGAAAAAGTTCTTAATTTTTTGAGGAATAAAAAAAACAAACACAGGAAAATATTTCAAAAAGGGGAGCCCTTTTTAAATACTGTTTTAATTTTAAGTTAAAAGAGGAATTTTAACACGAAATAAAATTTTTCATTTTCAATTCTTAATCTTTTAATTGTAAGGACCCATTTTTATTTCTTCGCTTCTTTTAATTGTAAAATTAAAAATTAAATAAAATTTAAATGTAAGCATTGTTGTTAAATGATAACTAAAAAACCAAGTTTTTTTTTTTTCTTTAAATGAATACTTTCATATTTCTCAGAACAAAATCGTAAGCTTTATTAATTGTAAATCAATAATGTTAATGAGGAAAAACAGAAAAGAAATACACTTTTTATTTGAATTAATACACAAAATTTTCCACCAAAAAATTATATCTTCAAGTAGCAAAGATTTGGTCATTTCTTTAGTTTTTATTTCCTCAACTACTAATAAAGTGTCAACTTATGCTGAAAAGTAAAATGGTAATTTTGAAAAATTAACTGTTCATTAAATAAAGAAATTTTTTTTAATTAAAAAAATAAAATAAAAAGTTTATGACCGAAACTTAATTTTATACATTACCACAAAATAACGAATGTTTTCTTAATTCTGGACTAGCAACCTATTTTCTGTTTTAAATCTCAAACTCACAAAGCAAAAAAACTCTCAATAAGTATATTTTGACTTACGCAAACATTCATTGGCATCAGTCTCTGTTGCCATCTTCCAGGGTCGGTCGTTATAAAAATTGCTGCATTTTCCACAATCTGTTCCATTTGTGTTGTGTTCGCACCCGCACACAAGACGATCGTTGACTTTGATGCAAGATTTGGCATGACCATTACATTTACACCTAAAATCAAGAACATAAAAAGGCGTCAAATTTTACTAGCCAATTGATTGTGGTTTTAACAGCATATCAACTCCTTTTTTCTTTTTATTTCATGCCTAAAGGTTAGGGAATTTCATTCATATTTACATTTTTGTGCAGAAATTTCTTTAGAGAAATACTTCCTATCATAAACCTTTCTAACACAAATAATTTACACAAAATGATTTGGTTTCAAGTGATTATTACTATTTAATAAGATATTTGTTTGCAAACAGTTACACATAACTGTTCTTAATACAAATAATTTGCACACAATTATATGGTTTCAAGTATTCTTATCTAATACAAATAATTTGCCCACAGTTGTACAGTTTCACGTATTCCTATCTAATATTACTAATATTTTTCACTTGTTGCATTTAGGTTTCCTCGGGAGAAGCGATTTATTGGGTTGTTGCTATTGTTTGTTTGTTTGTCATTGTCTATATAAGTTCCAAATTATCTTTGGATTGGTATTGGAGTTTATTTTTGAGTGAACGTTCTCCACAAGGATCTTTTGATTTCTTTGATGATATGTCAAGTTTTTGCTTTGTTGTTTGTATTTTAGATTTTCTGATGAGGGGTTCATCTTGAATTACCAAACAATTGCTCGATAGTCATCATGTTTTTTCACTCCTCTGTGAACCATGGTTTGTGTTTTGGGAATGTTCTGGATTTAGATTTGTTTTTTGGATTAATGTAATAAGACAGTTTTTTTTTGGGGGGGGGGATTGCCAGTTTGCTTTTTTAAGATTTCATTGTAGGGGTTTTGTTTACAGTTCCGTTCTTTCTTTTTTATAGTTTTCCATTATTATTGGATAGTGGTCAATGCCGCAGGAGGTCTTTGTATACTCTCCAGTTATAGTCTATGAAGATTGATAGGTCACAGAGTTAGGTCTATCACAGAGAATGTACCTGAGAATGGATAATTGTGGGTCTGAGATTCCTGATTATGGAGACATAAATTGTTGCTATTGACGATTTTTTTTTCAAGGTTCGAGCCATTTTTGTTTGTTGTTTTATGTCTATATATTAAAAATGGTTTAGGGAATTTGTTTTATTCTATTTTTTTTTTAGTTCTTTTGTTTATGGGGTCATGAGGTGGGATATATAATGAGCAGATGAAGACAGTTTCGTGTAAGGTTGCCGAGACTGCAATTGCTTGCAAGTGGGTATTGGTGTCGATTTTATTTTAGGGGTTATTTTTCCTAATTAGGATTGATACTCCACCTGATACTCTGTGTCTGGTATTACATGTGTAGTCATTTTGTTCAAAGGTTTTTGTATTTAGTTTGTCACAACTTTTTTTTTTTTTTTAAAGATTTCCTGGAGGCATATGACTGTATGTTTGAGTTCAACTATTAACAGAAGTCGCTCATTGTAATTTGCCTTGTCACCACGGCAATTCCACTGGATTATTTTAAGAGTCATACTTTTTAATCTTTGTCGTATGTTTAATGTTTACGTAGTTATGGTTTTAATGTTTAATGACATATCAACCTTTATAGGTTATTCAATGCCAAAGCCATTCTCCTAGAAGAACAGTAGTGGTACTATTTAACCCATAGCTGGGAGGATAAGAGTGTTCATACCTTTCCCAAGGGTATTTGCCCGAAAGCGAACATAATAGCATGACTGGAGTACAAACTCACTATGATTCCACAGTCCATCGCTTTAACCATTACACTACGAGGACACCCGTGATTTTCATGGTTTATAGGCTTTTTGATCTGATTTTGTTGAGGCTTTTTGGATATTTAGGATTTGTTTTGAAGGAATTTTTTTGCTCTGTTTCCATCAGTTCAAATTTGTCTTCAGTTTCAATTAATAAGATTCTTGATTTATGTTAGATTCCTTCTTCCTAGGAGATCTCTCTTTTGGGGTTAGCAGTGGGCTTTCATTGTTATCTGATTTTTTGGGGGAGGGATTGTTGGATTCGGTTGTGATTGTAGGAATGTTTGGGGTATTTTTTTTTTTGTTTTTTTTTTGTGGGGGGGTCTTCAGCTTTGTTGGTCTGTGGTTGGAGGTTTTTCTTTGGTTCAGCATTGGGCTCAGTTGTCTAGTTGGTCAAGTTTTCTCTTAGTAATCCAAGTGTTTTTAATTTTTTTTTTTTTTTTTTTTTTTTTTTTAAATCGATTCATCATCTTGGGTCATTGCTTGGTTTTGAGTTGAGTTGTTTGTGGGTTTGGCTACATTTGCATAAATTATCGGGAGTACAGAATTTTAAACTTACTTCCTCATTTCCAGGTAGGAAATACTTTTTGTTGGTTTGACCTCTAATATTCTTTTTCCCTTTTTTGCATAGAGTCCACCGTATGATTGGAATCTATTTGGTCTCTCTCAATTCCTCTACATTTTTTACTGGAGGTCTGGTACATCTTCCTTTGTGGTATCTAAATTTTTGGCAATTATGGCATCTCATTGGGTTGGTATGTTTATTTCAACTTTAATTATTGTGTGCCCTATTTTTATTTTGTTAGAAGGCTTCGGGATGTTAAAACACACACACACACACATATATATATATATATATATATATGCGGGTTTGTTTGGTTATTTTTCTTAATGTTTATTTGTCGGGAATCAGTGACACCTTGTTTGTGGAGGTTAGTTTTTTCTTCATCTAGGGTATAGCAGGAGAGATCTTGGCAATTATGGCATCTCAGTGGGTTGGTATGTTTATTTCAACTTTAATTATTGTGTGCCCTATTTTTATTTTGGTAGAAGGCTTCAGGATGTTAAAACATATATATATATATATATATATATATATATATATATATATATATATATGCATTTGTTAGGACTGTTTGGTTATTTTTCTTAATGTTTATTTGTCG
The DNA here is from genome assembly GCA_963585895.1 of Sepioteuthis lessoniana. Lineage (NCBI taxonomy): Eukaryota > Metazoa > Mollusca > Cephalopoda > Myopsida > Loliginidae > Sepioteuthis > Sepioteuthis lessoniana. The sequence goes on along the minus strand of CAUZXS010003076.1, from coordinate 20,101 downwards.
GGAATCAGTGACACCTTGTTTGTGAAGGTTAGTTTTTTGTTCATCTAGAGTATAGCGGGAGAGATCTGGACTTCTATTTGATGAGTTCAGGAAGTTCTGGAGGAGGCTTTCATTTTGAGTTTATAAAAATATTTTTGTTCAAGGTCTGAGAAAATTTTCTTTGGTACTTCTTCCAGTAAGGTATTGTTTATTAGTTTTTTTGACAGATTTAAGTTTTATTGGAAAGCCGAGTTTTTTTTCAAAAATAAATAGCAACAACTTAGTGATTGAGGTATCCTCCAACTCCAATTTTATAAATTTTGGGAAAATGGTCTGATCAGAGTCATTATCTGAATCAAATTCTGCACATGGATACTTTAAAGGTTCGAAATTTTTTTGCTTAAGTTTTGTTTTTGTTTTGTATCCATCGGGATTTTAGATGAGTCCACTGATTGTGCTCCCCACCAACCACAAAGTCCTATAAAGGGAAAAAAATCAAAGAGGAAACCCATTCGTCTTGACTAGACGGAGCTACACATTCAGTACTGACGTTGCATAGTCACAACCAACTATACACCTATACATGCGGAAACATAGTCAACACAATAATGATGAACGGACACAGTTTTTTGGAAAAATATACCTCTCACACTTTATTCAAAATGGTACAAAAGCGTTATGTGTGAGAGGTGAGTTAGAGACTGAACAAAAACTGCAACATATTGACCCCCAGCTCTTCTGGCTATAACAGCACTTCTTTCCCATTCTCCTGGGCTGCTCAACTGGGGGCCCAGTCTTCGCTGGGACCTGGCTCTCACTCTGGCATCTTATCTCCAAAACTGTCTCTAACTAACTAGAACTTCCTAAGACACCGGGTTATATAATTGTTTGACACCAACCTGCTTCAGTTAGCGTCGCATTTGCACTCAATTCAACCCGTCCACAGTCAAGATTATCCCCCAATACCTTCGACTGGATGCACCTGTTACTTACACAGGTGCATTTCTTATTTGACATCTTGGCTGGGTTGGAGGTCAATATGTTACACTGAAGAAAGGGACCAACAATTTGGGACCTCTGGGTTTTGATTTCCAAGATGACTACTCACCAAAATATAGAAGGGGGCACAGGTCATGACTGACACTGTAGCCATCATTTACCAATTGGGGAAACTTAAAAAATTCTTTTGCAGGCCCCCAAAAGATTGGGCCTCTCCGACCACAGGTCTAGCCTGGGAAGGACCAAGGTGGAGTATTACTAATCCTGTGCTCCCGTAGGCAACCAGGTCACAGACAGCTCAGTGACCAAGATCTCATTTGTGTTATAGGGATATCACATCACAGGTCACCAACCACAGCCAACATGTGTCCTCATTAAGGGGGGGATCTAACCCCTCCACAGAGGTGCTGTCAGTATATTCTATGACCCCAGCTGAGTGGATTAATCATTTGGTTTTCACACCATGATGTCATTACAAATACTGCTATTTAACACCAACAATTCAAATAAACATCAGTCATTTGTTTACACACAGTTAAATGATCAAACAGTTCTATTTCTAACAACTCAATTTACCATAAGTCAACAAAATTAAATCATTCCAAATATTGCTATGTATAACTAATAATCCAATTAAATATCAAGTCATTTGCTTACACACAGTTAAATGATCAAACAGTTCTATTTCAAATAATCCAATTTAGCATAAGTCATTTATTTGCACTCAGTTTAAATGTTCAACAGTTCTATTTGACCCATAGATAGGAACCTATCAGATCCTACCACTCCAAGCCAAAGTGGACCTAGGAGCAATGGCAATGAAGAGGTACTCTGCATTCCACAAAAATCCAGAATTATCGGAGCCTCACCATCAGATTGTTTTATGCCATATTCAGGACACCCAGTGGTGGTAGGGGTTTTACCCCTCTGCAGTCGGTGTATTCTACAGCCTAACCAGGGGGAAAAAAACAACCAGTATATTCAAAGCTCTGTTGACAGAGCCTATCTATTTAACTGCGCAGATATCTTACGTGTAAGAGGAATAGACACTTTTCAAACTTCTCACATACATAAATGGTTTATGGTTAGTCACCATGGTGACAGGGAATAGGATGAAGATTATGTAGATTTTTCAAAGTAAATAACTTAACCAATCTGTTTGAGAACGTCAAAATAGATAACATTCTGTCCTTCTTGAGAGAGACAGAGTTGTAGCAAAAAATATGACAACTTAAAACTGGTTAATCTTGTGCAAACAAATGAAATCCTGCTAATAGAAAATTCTACCTACCTTAATATTCGTTTTGAAATCTTTGGTTGAATATATATATATATATATATATATATATATATATATAGACATTGAATGACCTACAAAGGTATTTAGTGTTGAATGACCTACAAAGGTTGATATGCCATAAAACCCAAACAACCAACCAACCAAATATAGTGTCAAGGGTCAAAGCTGAAAACAATGGCTTATTGATTTAGACTTCTGACCTGCCACTAGAAACCAATTTGTGGGGGTCTTTTTAGGGGGGGGTCCTTAGTAGTCTCATAAGTTAAGTCATTTTGTCATCAATTTGGCAATAATTTTCATATAGAGTTAATAGTCTTCCTTGAATTAAATCTATTTCACTAGATTCTATTTTGTGTTAATGCCAAGTGGGACAAAAATAGCTCCCATGTCTGTCATCTATAAGGTACATGCGAACATAGGCAACTGGTAATGGTGGCTCCATCAAGCTAATATCTAACCATTTAAGATATAATCATGGCTTGGATGATGTGTTTGCTGTTGAAATGGTTTTTTATAAGACTGATGAATCTTTGCTATACAGAGCTTTTCCTGCTCATTTCATGTGGTGTCAGAATGATGCTGTTCTGGATAGAAAATTGACATTGCTACGGGTCAAAAATTTTAGAATCCAAGGTTCATCAAGAAAGCCACCTGTAAGAATTAAAGGATTCTATTCGACAAAAAGTGGTAGAAATACCGTCAGACATGATTCTTGTTCTTTTAGTCAACATTTAAAAACAGGGTTGGTCAAGCTATGATCATAACTGAAAAAAAAAAAAAAAAATGAAATAAATAGTCAGACATTAGCTAGATAGGGCTACCATTGCTACTTGCCTGAGTTCACTTGGGCCACACAGGTACCAATTTAAAATGTTCAGTTGCATCCTGTATTAAGTTACGTAAATACAGATATTGAGAGAAAACGATCATAGTCTTATCTAGATAAGACATTGGTATTTTTTTATGTATATCAAAATGACTATTTAAAATCTGCCTGAATTTCATACTGAGATCTTTTAATCAGAAGGATAGTTTTCTGTCTTATCGAAAATATTTCCAAGGCATTCCCTTAAAAAAAACCTTTTCCACGGAATTTCCCTTAATGATAAAAATTTTTTTAAAAAAGACCCTTTCCAAGGCATTCCTCTAGTGAAACCCTTTCCAACAAATTCCCTTAAAATTTTTGTTACCTGAAAGGAGAAAAACACTGCCTTCCTTTGCAAATATGATGAAAACTGTTTTACATGCTAATTTTTACAAAGAATTTTTAACTTGTAATATCTTGGCAAAGTGCTTGCCTTCAACATCAAGGTACGCCAACAGCAAATTTTTTTCACTCTCTCACTATCTGTCCCTATTGGCCATCGTATTTGGTAAGTCCTTTAGAATACACCTAATGTCTCTGCATAGCTGATAAATGTAAGATTTTGCTGATAACCCAAAACCTATGAATAATAGAACCTCCTTTAGGAGTTCTTTCTTTGCTAGTGTTGCCCAATATGTCTTATCTTACTTGGATGGTTTGTGAGATAAAAGTTAAGTGGCTGTACAGCAGTTGTTCTGTGGAGTGCTGCTTCCAGGATTTGTTTAAAACAGCACACAGCATCCTTCTGTAGTTCCAATTTAGGTTTTTCTCAGTATTTTCTTAAAATTCAAATTTTGTTAAAATTGAAATTTTTGGTCATTTCTAACATCCTACTTCATTTGCTACTCCCGAGGGACTGGGGGTCTCTCCACTCGACAGTTCTTTTGGCATACCCCACCACCCTAAACTACCTTCCCAGATTTATTATCAACACGCGTCATACTTCTGCTTTATTGTATGGACACAAGATGCAGTCAAGAAGACCTGGGGACAGCGATGGAAAATAGAAAGGAATAGCAAGAGGTGGTAGGGGTTTGGTTGGGTTTTATGGCATATCAACCTTTGTAGGTTATTTAATGCCAAATCCATTTTTATACAAATCAGTTCAATTTCAAACAATTCATTTTAGCATAAGTACACAATTCAATTGTCTTAAACATTTCTATTTCAAGCTATTCAAACAGTTCTAATTCAACCAATTCAGTTTAGTATAAGTATAAATTTTATTCAAGTACAGTTTCAATGTCAAAAAAAGTTCCAATTCAAACAATTCAGTTTAGAATAAGCCTGCAGTTGAAATGTAAATACACAGGTTAATTGTCAAAAACATTTCCAGCTATTCAGGTAAGTCAACCAGTTCTAATTCAAACAATTCAGTTTAGCATAAGTATGCAGTTAGTTCTATTTAACCCATAGATAGGGCCCTATCAGGTGCTACCATTGCAGGCCAGAGTGGACCTTGAAGCAATGGTAATGAAGGGGTGCTCCACATTCCCCAAAGCTCCAGCATCACTGGAACCTCACCATCAGATTGTTTAGTGGCATAATCAGGACACTCATTGGGGCGGGGGCTTACCCCTCTGCAGAGAAGCAATCAGTGTATTCTACTGCCCCAGCCGACTGGGCAAAGCATAAGTATAGTTTTTGTCCACTCACTGATAAATGTAAAAGTTTTTTTTTCAGATAATTCAGTTTAGCATAAGTAAGCAGCTTAATTCTATTTAACTCACTGATAGGATCTTATCAAGTGCTACCACTCCAGGCCAGAGTGGACCTGGGAGCAATGGCAATGAAGGAGTGTTCTGCATTTCCCAAAGCTCCAGCATCACTGGAACCTCACCATCAGATTGTTTAGTGTCATATAATCAGGACACTTGTTGGGGTGGGGGTCTTACGACTCTGCAGAGAAGCAGTCGATGTATTCTACAGCCCCCCCACCACGCCGACTAGGCAAAGAGAGCCAGGAATTCCATGCAAGCTCCACCTCATCATGATGATCGGTTCCTCTACACATGACATCCTTTATTGATTGTTATAACAGTACCATTCCCTCCCCTGTCCATTCTATTTGTGAGGCTTAGAATACACTGTATCCCCTACAGAAGAGTAAGATTCATCCCCTCCCCAAAAAGAGGTGTCCAGAGTAGGACACTAAACTGCATTTGATGGTGATGCTCCATTTCTAGAGCTCTAAGGAATGTGGAGTAACCTTCATTAATATTACTCCCAGGTCTACTGAATCCAGCCCAATCAGCTGGGGCTGTTGAATACACTGACTGCATTTCTGCGGAGGGGTAATACACCAACCTCAACAAGTGTCCTGGGTATGACATTAAACCATCTGATGGCAAGGCACCAGTTTTGGAAATTTGGGGAATTGCTCCCAGGTCTTCTCTGGACCAGAGTGGTAGCACCTCATAGGGTCATATCTCTGGGTCAAATAGAACAAACTGTGCTAACAAATGACCGACATCGAGACTGTTATATAGCAATACTTGGAATCCTTTAACTGTGTGTAAACAAAAGAGCTCAGGCTCGTTTAAGAATGTTATCTACAAAATGTGTTTAAAAATTATATATATATATTTGATATATTTGTATAAAAGAGGATTTGGCATTAAATAACCTACAATGGTTGATATACCGTAAAATCAAACCCTGAATGGTAGGACCCGTTAAGGTCCTATCTGTGTCAAATAGATACGTGTAAAAATTATTTGTATTTGATTGGACTGTGTGGAACCAAAAAAAATCCACATCAAAAACTTTAAATAAACCTACAATAAACATGATTATCAATCCTCAAGGCATAAAATAACACTAGATGGGTTGACATGCCGTTAAAATCAATCACTCCATCCACGAGTTTTGAAACAAGCAAGAGTGCATTCAATATCATTATGTTACCGTCCATTGAATCTCCTTTTACTGGCAGAGGTCGCTGTTTTCCTGAAGTAACACCCTCGTTCATTTCTCTGGTTCTGACAAGAAGTTCACTTTCGATTGATTGATTTTAATAACTGGTCAAACCTTCAAGAGGTATTTTATGCCTAGCGGTTAGGGAATCACATTTCTTGTACGGTTAAATTTGTGTTATGTAGTTGTTTAAGGTCCTTCTTTTCTGGAGGGGAGGTGGTCACTATCCTATCGAATGTGAATAATTTGGAAATAGATCGATTTGACCCCAAAATACCAAACTGGTAATAACACTCCTAGTCAAAGTCGACCAGGGAGTAATGGTAACGAAGAGTGTACTCCAGGGCTGTTTGGAGCCATACTCAAGACACCCCTTTGGAGAAGGTGTTCTTGCTCCGGCGTCGAGGCCGATGGCATTAATTTGCTGTTGGCTTTGGCCCTAGTGAGTATTGCCCAGCAAAGGTAGACTTGAGGCCGTGTGGTCCCTTACTTTGGCTGGGCCACCTTCGGGTGGGCGACCTACATTATTGATACCTTTGTCATCCTTGTATAGCACTGGACCTTGCTGTCCAATTTAAGTTATAATCAGGCATATGTGCGTGGATCCAGATTTGGGTCCATGTTCAGCTAGGCTCATCAGGCCCACAACGCACTACGGGCTGATGACCAGCATAGTCCAACAGGGCTTGAGCCTCAGCTCATGTCTGACCTTCTCCTCCTCTAAACCTCCACTATAATCGACCTTCGGGTCATCGACCTTGTGTCAAGTCCTGTTTGGTAGGAGGTAGAGACAAATATACCTTTGGAGAAGGTGTCTAACCTTTTTGCAGGGAGTGGGGATACACCAACTTATCAGATTTACATTTATTTTTAATTGATTTTGTTGTTTCAACAGGTTTAACTACAGGCTATTCTTGTAAAATCTTACTGCTGTGAATCTGCTGTTTTAACTGAGAAAAAGTCAATCCAGATGGTTCCAGATCACCAACTGAGTGAAGAAGGTCTTTAGAACAAAAAAATCCCCCCAATGATACTTCTCGCTCATTAGACCGAACCAGTCCCTCAAACTGACACAGAGCTCTCTTTACCTAGATTTGATATTTTATGTTCATCAACAACGATCATGTATCGGTAATACTAACCACAATTCACTGAAGACCTTTCCACCTGTGATTTACTTATGGGAGATCATATATAAGATACGAACAAAATCAGTAATTAAAAAATAAAAAGGCAATGGGTAATAGCTAAAAGCACTGGATTAGTTGAAGTAAGCGAATTCAAACTTTGGTCTCGCTATTATGTTCACCTTCAGACTTATACCCTTGGGAAAGGGAATAAACCCTCTCATCCTCCAAGTTAAAGGTTAGATAGTATCATTGTCCTTAACAGGGATGGCTTTGGCATTAAATAACACACAAAGGTTGATATACCATTAAACGAGAACCCAAACTCCCCCCCCCAAATAGACAAATGTATAAAAAGTTTGCAAACTTGTGCCTTTTGGGATTTAATATGAAAACACCTTGAAATAAAAATCAGACAACTACAAACATCAATACAAAAAAAAAAAAATAAATAAAAATAATACACTCAGTCACTGCTGATTTGATGGGTCACCTTTTAAAAATTACACTGGACAGAGATAAAAAAAAAAATCCACATAAACAGGTCAAGTCACTACTAATTTGAAATACACTCCTCTCCCAACCCTAATGAAAACATTAAAACAGGTGCTCTCATCACAGGTTTATATAAGATTAATGAAAGACACTGATCAGACAACATTCTTGATTAGACTAATGGATATGCTATGCCAACATTTTACATTGCTGTTCATATAGGATATCAACTCTTAAAAAAAATAAAAATAAAAATAATAAACAAAAAACCTTTTTCTTCTGATGGTAACCTCAGGTTGAAAGTAGTTGAGAACACACAAAAAAAAAAAAAAAAAAAACGGACACCAACAGTAATATTACTAATCTGTCTTATATATAAGAACCCACATCAAATTCACTAAATTTTGTCAACCATGAATTATTAAGTTATACTGCAACAAACGCCTTAAGTCACCCCAGGTCATTCACTAGCTTTATAACTAAAAAACAGATTATAAATTTACTACAAATCTACTAGCAAGAGCGGACATTTATTTTACTTATTGGACTGCACAGGCTGTCAAAAACAATATACTGGAAAATCATTTTACTTTAGACTAAATAATGATAGACACAAAATCAACAATAAATTAATTCTTGAAGAACAACACTTCCGCTCAAAGGTGACAATTTTAGCAGATGCATAACTCACCATCAGAAAAAGAATCTCGGAAAAAATTCACATCAGAAAATATTAAAGAGATAAAAACAAGAACATAAATGGATAAAAGGCCAGCAAACACTGATCCCAAATGGGTTTTGCATCAAACCAAGGCTGCTGTGAAATAGGATGGACAAACATCTAAACAAACAAACCAAACAGTCATGGTTAATTCAAAACACACCCAGCCTCTGCTTAAAATATACCTCCCAAATGAAGAGCTCATTGCCATATGTCCTGGCAGCAGATATATAAAGGTCAGTTGAAGACACTTTACCAGTGTGGAAAACCTGCTTGTAGCTAATCAATATTTGGTTTGCAAATGAGTTTTCCAGATTTTGTTAATCTTCTATGTTCATTGCAATCATGATCAGACAAAAGATGGACAGGTAATATCGTGGGCACCTTCAACCATCAGTGAATTTTGTGTCCAGTTTGATCAACAGCAACGAGTTAATCACTGAAATTCTTGTGGTGGGTGCAAGAAACAGTCACATACTGATCCTTTTTCAAAAATTCAAGTATGTTATCAACCAGCAAAGTACAAAGAACGTCAAATTTCAGAGCTAGAGAAAACACTTCCCCAAACGCTGTGGGTGAGATACGATTTAGCAGTTGCTTTAATTCGATAATATCAATTCACATCTGTATTTCGACCTTCCAAGCACAAACTGGTTTCAAAAAGAAAGTGGTATTTTTCTGTGACCATGTGTCAGACTTTCTTTTCCAACAAATCATCATCCGTTCATATCAACTGTCTTCTGTCTTTGGATGAGATGAGATTAGTGGAAAACAGAAACTTATGGAGACGCATATAGGGTGACGGTTATCGTCTTAGATAAATGGACATGATGACCAGAGTTCAAACCCTGGATTAGGCGGTTTGGCTTTCACTTTACGCTAATACTCTTAAGGTAAGGATCCAACTATTCTCATTCCAGCTATGGATAAATAGTAGGGCAGACTAGGCTCTTTTACCTTGGTATGGCAACAGTTCTAAGATAAGAAAAACTTAATCTAAAAAGGCTCTCTTCTTGATAGTCAAACAAATTTGAGGTCTCATCCATCTAGAATTTTTTTGTTGAGACATTTTCTTGCAATCCATCTGAATCCACACGGATGAACTTTAACCACTCTACAACCAGATTTATTCAATATTGTTCAAACACTTCAATTCCCCACCACTCCAGTCACAGACGGAACCCAGATATGGGTAATTAGAAACTGTTCCCAAAATGCAGAGTATATTCTTCGGGTTTTTTTATACGACTTTTCGGTCTCTACAGATAAGTATTATTATATCAAATAAATATATACGCCTTATATTGTTCACTTTATTTTTTTCTTTTTCCTCAGATGAATATCGTATTTAATAAAACCTACTTCAAAATCCTGAATCAATTTTTATCGTTTCCAACAGGTATTTCAAGAATCTAAAAAGCTGATTTTAATCAAGATTATTTCTTCCAAATTCTTTTCTTAAATAGACAGACAGATAGATGCAAAGTAGGAGCGTTTCCTATGTGTATAGGGATAGGTTTATAATTGGTTGGTTAGTTTTATGGCATATCAACCTCTGTTGACTAATTTTATGCCAAAGTCAATTTGATAAATATTGTTTGCTTTATTAGTTTCACGTTATATCAACTCAAAAGTTTTTTTTACAAGCAATAACAGAATTTTAAAATAATAAATGAAACTTTTAAACAAATACAAGTTTAGTTTGGCGGGTTTTATGGCATATCAACCTTTGTAGGTTATTTAACGCCAAATTCATTTTTATATAAATAATCTGTTCTATTTAAAACAATTTAGTTTCGAATAAGTACAGAGTTTGTCAAAAACATTTCTATTTCAAACTATTCAAGTAGTTGTCGAAAAACAGTTCCACCTCAAACAACTCAGTCAGTTTAAATGGAAGTACGGTTTAATTGTCAAAAACATTTCTATTTCAAGCTATTCAGTTTTACTCAAACAATTCAGTTTACCATAAGTATACTGTTAGTTCTATTTAAACCATAGATAGGGCCCTATCAAGTGCTACCATTCCGAGCCAGAGTGGACCTGGGAGTGATGGCAATGAAGGGGTACTCTGCATTCCCTAAAGCTCCAGCATTGCTGAAACCTCACCATCAGATTATTTAGTGTCATATCCAGGACACTGAATGGGGGGGGGTCTTACCCAACTACAGAGATGCAGTCGGTGTATTCTACAGCCCCAGCCGACTGGGCAATTACAAATTTAGTTTCGTTTCTTTGTCTAATGATATATCAACCTTTGTGGGTTGAAACAATTATAGCTTCAAAATGGTTGGTTTGGTTTTATACACAAAAACCGTTGTAGGTTACTTAATGCCAAAGCCAATCTTTATATATATATATATATATATATATATATATATATATATATATATATATATATAAAAACAGTTTTGATTTGAATGATTCAGTTGAGTATACGAGGAACATTAAATGGGTTTCCAGACTTTTTTCGTATGGGCACTTTTATTGATAGTACACACATGAAACTCTAGTCCCCTTCGAAATAATCTCCTCCGGCTGCAATGCACTTGTTATACCGTTCCAACAACTTCTGGAAGGTTCCATGGAAGTCCTCTTGTGTGAGTGTGTCAATGACCTTCGCCACAGCCTCTTTCATCTCCTCAATTGTCTCATAACAACAGCCTCTGAGCTTAGGGAATAACCAAAAGTCACAGGAAGCAAGGTCTGGACTATCGGGAGGCTGAGGAACTGTCTTGATGCCCATCTTGGTCAAATAGTCTGTGACAAGGACGGAGTTATGGACTGGTGTATTGTCCTGGTGGGAATGCCACTGAGCCTCTTCCCTAGGAATCTCTTTCTGAACTCTCTTAAAACCTCAACATAGTAACCCTAACCCTTAGGCCAATCACCTGTGGTGTATTGACTTCTTACTCCTCCCACACCACTCACCATCTCTCACAGACTCTGTGCCTTCCTTGAATCTCTTATGCCACTCAAAAACTGATGCTCAATTCATGCAAGATGCTCCAAAAGCAGTCTGAAGTATTCCATACGTTTCTGTGACATTTATTCCAAGTTTAAAACAATTTTTTTTTCTATCGTTCTTCTAAAGTGTCAGATTGCACTTTTGAAATTCACTAGCTGTGACAATCAGGCTTTAGTAGGGTGTATTCCAATTCCTGCTGTCGCTGTTCATTTAAAGCTGAGATCATAAAAATTGGTCAGTCATCTCATAAGATGTATAGCAATAACAGTGAATTTCCAAGAGTCTACGACAATTTTAAATGCCTGCACAAAAGTCTGGAAACTTTTTGAATGCACCCCGTAAGTATAGTTTTTGTTTACACACAGTTAATGTCAAAACTGTTCTATTTCAAGCAATTCAATTTAGCATGAGTACACAATTTAGTTCTATTTGACCCATGAATAGGTGTTACCACTCCGGGTCAGAATGCACCACGGAATGATGGCAATAAAGTGGTACTCCACATTCCCTAAAGCTCCAGCATTACTGGATCCCCACCATCGGATTGTCTAGTGTCATATCCAGGACACTCGTCGGGGGGGGATATCTTACCCCTCTGCAGAGATGCAAGCTGTGTACTCTGCAGTCCCAGCCAACTGGGCCAAGTAACAAATGATTCATTTAAACAACAACTTTAGTTTCTTTGTCTCATGACATATCAACCTTCGTGGATCAAAACAATTATAGCTTCAAGATGATTAGTTGGGTTTTAGGGCATATCAACCATTGTAGGTGATTTAATTCCAACTCCTGTTTAAACATTAAATATATACTATTTATAAACAAATAATCTGAAGGTAACATTTTAAAATAAGTCGAAGCTCATTTGTTTGCACACAGTTAAATGCTTCCAATTATTGCTATCTAATATCAATTGTTTTGTTTGCACACAGTTAAATGGTTTCCACTATTGCTATGTAATACCAATAATTCAATTTTTTTGCACACAGAAAAGTGGTTTCAAATATTCCACACTAATAGTTTTATTTGCCCTAGTTTCAAGTATTGCTATTCAACAATAATTCTATTCAACATTACTCATTTGTTTGCACACAGTCATTCATTTGTGTGCACGCAGTTAAATGGCCGAACAGTTCTATTTGACCAACAGATGCGATCCTAACAAATACTCTCACTCCAGATCAGAGTGGACCTGGGAGTAATGACAAGGAAGAGGTACTCTATATTACCAAAAGCTCCAAGAATGGAGCCTCACCATCATACGCTTTAGTTTCATATCCAGGACAGCTATTCGAGAGTGGGGTCTTACTCTCCCTGCAGAGATGCAGTCGGTATATTCCCCAGCCCCAAGTGACTAGGCTGTATAGCTTCAAGTAACTTTTCTTAAAATAATTTGCACACAGATATATGGTCGTAAGTATTCCGATCTAATACCAATAATTTGTACACAATCATTAGGCCTCCCTGTCAGCTGTGGAATATACTGACTGAGCCTCAGCAGAGTAGTAAGTCATCACACCAACAAGTGTCCTGGCTTAACTGCATCAGATGTTAAGAATCCAGTCCTGGAGCTTTGGAGAATGCAGAGTAGCCCTTCATTGCCATTACTTCCAGTTCCACTCTGATCCAGAGTCATAGTACCTATTAAAGGCCCTATTTACAGTTTAAACTAATCAACTATATTTTAACTATACTTGCCTGGCCCCAGAGCTAACTCCGAGACTACCTGGCCTCGGCTGGTCTGCCGTGCATACAAACAGGGTGGAGTATTAAGTATAGATTCACATTTCACTAGACCTTCTGATCAAGTAAATCTATGACCAACAAGGTCACCTGGCATACATGTCAGAGACTAAGCAAAGGTTAACATAGTATCACTTGGAGCAATGTGAACTAAGACCAACATAGCCCAGCAGGGCATGACCTGAAACTTATGCCCAGCCTCCTCTTCCCCTAAATCCCTCGCTATAAAAAAAGATATTGCTTCAAATCCTGCCCGGTGAGAGGCACAGAGGAATAATATTAACTATACTTGAAACCATCTAAATATGTGCAAACACGCTCTAACTTATTTAAAAATAAAGTTATCTTCCAATTGTTCATTTACAAATCACATTATATATGTGATTTGTCATTGAATAACCATGAAAGGTTGATATGCCATTAAACCAAATAATTAACAGTTTGTAAATAATCTTAGTCTCAAGTGACTTATTTTGTGCATTATTTTTCGGACGGCTGTTTATTGTAAAACGTTTTTGGCGCTGTATCCTCCGGCATTCTTCCGGTGTCCCTTGTTTAACTGGGTAGGAAAATGATTCAACCTGGTAAATTGTTTTTTAGAGTTTTTAAAAACTAGAAAATGATTTTCCATATGCAGATAAACGAGGGGCACTTGAAAACCGGAGGATACAGCAGCCGAAACGTTAAAACAATAAAGATGAGGACAACAGTTCGAAAAATAGAAATACTTCAAACTACATAACCGAAAATGAACTATATTAAAGTCACTTGAGTTGCAATACACAAACAGTTCTATTTCAAACAATTCAGTTCAGCATATTACACAGTTTAGTTCTATTTGACCCATAGATAGGACCCTATCAAATGCTACCACGCCAGGTCAGAGTGAACCTGGGAACGATGGCAATGAAAGGGTACTCTGCATTTCCCAAAGCTCCAGTATTATTGAAGCCTCACCATCAGATTATTTAGCGTCATATCCAGGACACTCATTGAGGGGGGTGTATTAGCCCTCTGCAGAGGTGCAATCAGTGTATTCTACAATCCCAACCAACAAGTTAGAAGAGTATATTAGAATAATTCTGGGTACACAGTATGAATTGTCTTTTAGGCAAGATCATTAACCCTTTTTCCACGGTCTATATGAGGCGAAAGAACCCAGCCTGCTATACTGATAGTTCGAGGTAGGGAGAAAAATGGATTCATGACTTTCCGAAAATCATTAGCATGAATTGAAAAGCAAACAGCCTCATCTAGGATTTGAACTTGCGTTACTGATTCCATTTCTTACGACGATAACCGTTGCGCTAATTTTTAATTGAAGAAAAATACTGAAACTTATTCAAGAGTTTTAATTTTCTGAGATTGAAATTCGGAAATAATTGGAAGTACAATCAATTCTATAAATTATTTTAAGACCATAAATCAACGATTGACCAAAAGACGAGTAATAGTTTTGTAAGATTGAAATAGAATCAATAATCCTCGAAGACTATGATAGTCTTCGAGGACTATTGATTCTATGATAGAATCAATAGTACTCGAAGACCATGATAGAATCAATAGTACTCGAAGACCATGATAGAATCAATAGTACTCGAAGACCATGATAGAATCAATAGTACTCGAAGACCATGATAGAATCAATAGTACTCGAAGACCATGATAGAATCAATAGTACTCGAAGACCATGATAGAATCAATAGTACTCGAAGACCATGATAGAATCAATAGTACTCGAAGACCATGATAGAATCAATAGTACTCGAAGACCATGATAGAATCAATAGTACTCGAAGACCATGATAGAATCAATAGTACTCGAAGACCATGATAGAATCAATAGTACTCGAAGACCATGATAGAATCAATAGTACTCGAAGACCATGATAGAATCAATAGTACTCGAAGACCATGATAGAATCAATAGTACTCGAAGACCATGATAGAATCAATAGTACTCGAAGACCATGATAGAATCAATAGTACTCGAAGACCATGATAGAATCAATAGTACTCGAAGACCATGATAGAATCAATAGTACTCGAAGACCATGATAGAATCAATAGTACTCGAAGACCATGATAGAATCAATAGTACTCGAAGACCATGATAGAATCAATAGTACTCGAAGACCATGATAGAATCAATAGTACTCGAAGACCATGATAGAATCAAATCTTTGGCACTATAAATTAAAGATTTGACAATAAATCAACGGTCGACTTATACACGAGTCCACAGTATTTAAATATATTTCTAGCATTGACGAACATTTGAACCTTTAAGTGACACTTGTAGAATCTCGTTGCGATTAAAATCTCACGAATCATATCAGCTACAAAAAGATTTAAAATGTATATTATTATTTATTTGTTTGTTTGTTTTTTAAGCCTCCTTGGGCATCTCAGCTTATTACTCTCTTTTCACTTCAACTTTTACAAAATAAAGTAAATCTTTAAAAAAGAAGAATCTTTAAACAGAATATATACAATATCTAATATACAGGTAAATTTCTGTTAAGTAATTCATAAGATCGTTCCCACAAATACCTCTTAATTTTTTTTCTCTTAATACCTCTGAGTCAGTACCACGACATAATGTAATATAATGGCCGAGGGATTTCGTTTTATATATCTTGCCTTTGGGTTAGTTAGGCTGAGAACCTTTCGGCTCAACACATGTGTTAGGTGCAAATTTGAGCGCAGGTGTTAACGCGCACGCGGGGAGGATGTGTTGTTCACAGATGTCAAAATAAAATTCCCAGGACCAGGAGATGTGAATGACGTCATGCACCGGAAGTGCGCGCGGAGGATTTGGGGGGGATTTTGAAAAAGTCAGTTAGTTGAGTTCTGCCCCGGGAGAAGATGGTTGGTTTTCGCTTGCTCGCCGAAGCCAGGCCAGTGGTCTTGTGCCTGGTGCCACACGAGATGTGGGGGCAGATGGAAAAGCCAGAATAGAAAGAATGTGTATCTCTCTCCTTATGTCGAAGAACCTTTAAACTCAAAAGGTAATAAAAAGTTTCGTACCTGAACTCAGAAGTCGTGTTTTTCGTGTTTCGAGATTCCTGTGTTCTATGAACATTCTATGTACGTTTCACATATCCGTATCTGGCTATGGTTCAATAATAGGGCCTCAGCAAAATGAGAAGCGGGGATGCTACTGAGCAAATAAAACCGTCGAGAGGAAAGCCCCGAAACGGTTCATATTCTCTCCTGATGACCCTAAAACTTAATTTATTGAATAAGAATAGATTAAGACGGGATCGATCCAAGGAAAAGGTATTCCTATGTAACGTTACAGCCCTCGCCCCCACACTACGTCAACCTTCTTCTAACCATTCACTTCTTGGCCAGCCGGTGATCAACTAGTGGTTCCGAGGGGGGGGGGGGCAACGCACATTTCTTGCCACTACAAGAATACGATCGAGGGGGCCGGAGAAAATAGAAGGACAAACGAACAAACACGAACAATATGCTTGGGGCTAACTCGAGAGCAGAAAGGGAGTATGCAACACTACATTTCCGATAGCATATATGGACTAACGCTAGCATGGATTACTAGCGAAAATTCCACAAAGCAACTGGAATGCCGACTCATCTTGATTCGATCTTCTTCACTGTCCTGGGCCCTCTCTCATGCTGGTTCGCCTCTCTGCTCGGGTGTCGGGAGTCAACTGCATCTCTCCGTGGTTCCACGCCAACTCTTTCAGCTCCTTTCACAAACCAACTCTCTTCTCGCGTCCCGTTACCACTTCCGGATTTCAGGTCCAAAAACCCTTTGTCTGGTTTCGCGCCAAAACAGACAAAGGAATCGTCTGCTTGGCGGGCCACCCACGTAGTGTTACACCTATAGTGTAGAATCATGGAAATAATAATGGCAAGAAGAGCATCTTACTGTCCGCTCGCTTTTTGGTGAATATCAATTACTTGCTAAGTAATTTCCGTCTCTTACCATTATTACTGAAATTACCTCATTCAGTTTTTTCTTCACACTATTTGTTCGTTTTTTTTGTTTTTTTTTTTATTTGACTAGATAATCTGCACAAAAAATCCAGGTAGATTTAATTTTTGAGATCAGTCTCGACTAAATTTCGGGTTCGAGGAGAAATATTAGAAATTCTATTATTTTCAGAATTTCAATTAGATCTATCCTCATTCTTTTTAAGAATTGTAGGTAATCCTATTTCTATAATCAAATACACTCTAATAATACAACATCTATAGACAGATCAGATTTTGTTGATTCGCCCGATAATTTTCCCAAAGATGACTTAAATTCTTTTAGTTATTTTTTCAAAAAACATCCAATTTAATCTTAAAATCTTTTACACTATTGCCGTGTCTGATTAGGTAATTTGTTCCAAAAATATATTTCTTTATTAGCAAAAAATCCAACTGGTTAGGACGTTTTCTTTTCAAATTTAAAATTGTTGTAGACTCTTGAAAAATCACTATGTTATTGCTATACATCTTATGAGATGACTGACCAATTTTTATGATTTCAGGTTCAAATCAACAGCTACAGTAGGAATTGGAATACACCCTACTAAAACTTGATTGTCACAGCTGGTGAATTTCAAAAATGCAATCTGGACGTGAGGACACTTTAGAAAAACGATATGCAATAAAATTCTGTTTTAAACTTGGAAAAAATGTCACAAAAACGTATGGAATACTTCAGACTGCTTTTCGACCATCTTGCATGAATTGTGCATCAGTTTTTGAGTGGCATAAGAGATTCAAGGAAGCCAGGGAGTCTGTGAGGGATGATGAGAGGTGTGGGAGGAGTAAGGAAGTCAATACACCAGAGTTGATTGGCCAAAGGGTTAGGGTTACTATGTTGAGGTCTTAAGGGAGTTCAGAAATAGATTCCTAGGGAAGAGGCCAGCACTCTTTAAATCGGGTCAGTGGCATTTCCACCAGGACAATGCACCAGTCCTTGTCACAGACTATTTGACCAAGATGGGCATCAAGACAGTTCCTCAGCCTCCCAATAGTTCAGACCTTGCTCTCTCTGACTTTTGGTTATTCCCTAAGCTCAGAGGCTGTCGTTATGAGACAATTGAGAAGATGAAAGAGGCTTTGACGAAGGTCATTGACACGCTCACACAAGAGGACTTCCATGGGGCCTTCCAGAAGTTGTTGGAACGGTAGAACAAGTGCATTGAAGCCGGAGGAGATTACTTCGAAGGGGACTAGTTTCATGTGTGTACTATCAAAAAAAGTGCCCATACGAAAAAAATTCTGAAACTTATTTAATGACCCTCGTATATAAGCATGTTTTATTAAATAGTAAAGACAAATTTTGACTGATTTAATTAAGATCCTTTCGAGTTTCGTGATAAGTGTCTTGGTTTCAGGTTTGAATTGGTGGATGAATTTACCAAAATTGTCCTGAGCGCTTTCGGACCCCTCATAGGCCATCATCAAGGGTTGCTTGCTTGTGGAAGGAGTGTTGTTTTGTTTTTTAATCAGTTTTGAAAGTTCTTTTTTATAACATATGCGAACGCCGAGTTGGATAAAAACTGAGTTGCTGATGAATTCAAAAAACAGAATGCTATCAACGGAAATAGAAAACTATTAAGGAAGATGGAATATTAAGAAAAAAATAATCTAAAAGGTATTTCAAAACATTGTTGTTATTTTCAAAATTAATTCTATTGATTTTAGTTTCTTTTTGTTTTTATATGTTGGGCTTCTAGGATTTGTAGTTGTAGCTCATCAATTTCATGTGCGATTATAGTGGTGTTTTCAACTAGAATTTGGATTTAGAATGAGTTTTATATATATATATATATATATATATATATATATATATATATATATATATATATATATATATATATGGTTCATTAGCATAATGATTAAAGTGTTAGCTAATCAACCAGGAGACCTGAGTTTATAAAAAAAAAAGTACTTGATGCCTCCTTACTTAACACTTGGTATTATAAGATATGGATCAAGGTAAGTAGATAAAGGGTAAATGGACCAATCCAGAAAAAAGGAGTAGCACCCTCCTCTACACCGCGGTGTAGTAACTATTGAAAAGGAAGACTACGGTCGGCCTACACACAGACACAAACTAGAACTGCAATACTCTGGAAAACGATGTCATTTTTTTTAAGTTGTAATATACTTAGATAAAATTCTCAAAACTTATCGATCTTTTTATTATTGTATTATAGTTGAATTTACCCGATTTCTGATCAAGTCAGTTTTGACTCAACCTTTATTTATTAATGCAGACCCACATACGAATCGAAACCAATGGGTGTCACAAAAATGCGTGTTTCTCTCGGCATTTGTTTTTAAAGACACCTCAAACACTCAGCGATAAACGTAGTCCTGCTAAGCAAACACTGCCTGAGAGGAAAACCGCCCCGGGAACCAGGCGATTAAGTTAATATCACTCACTCGGTGTGAACACCAAATAAGCTTTGAAAACTATTATCGCAGTCATACAAAGTCGGAAAATCCGCAGAAAATATGAGACAAGTTCTGCATATGGGTTCTCAGAAAACATTCCAGAATTGGAAAAATAAATAAATACATAAATAAATGAAAATGGAAGGAAACAAAAACTTAAATGGAAACAAACAACAAAGGCTGTGAATGCCATGTCAACAATGGAGGAAAGTTATTCTATCTATTCGTTTTATTTTTTTCCTGAAGGAGACAAGTCGGTTGAAGTTGTGGGTAATGCAATAAATTTGTCTTTTTTTTTTTTTAAGTTTGGCTTCTTTTTTGAACACACCTCTTTATTTTAGTGGGTTTGTAGGTAAGATTTGAAGTAGGTCATAACAACAACAAAAATACGTAAGACACCAGGTATGAAAATGGCTGTCCAGGTAAGAAAGAAAGAAAGAAAGCAAACACGTGGCCAAAAAGAAAAGTTTTTTCAGGTCAACAAGTGGGGGGGGGATAGAGACAACTGAGAAGTGGGAGGAGAAATGGAAGTTGAGGAGGTCTGGGTAAGGAGGGTTGG